>CM059429.1:92419654-92679370 GCA_030390025.1 Squalus acanthias
TCCTTATCCACAACCTTTCTCAGCATACTCGAGGGTTCTAGTGAACCTCTCCACAAGACCATCGGTTTGAGGATGGCACTCGGAGGTCCTTAGCCTCTTAATGTGGAGCAGGGTACAAAGGTCCTTCATCCGTTTGGACACAAAGGGAGTGCCCTGGTCCGTTAAGATCTCCTTTGGGATCCTCACCCTGCAGAACATCTTCACTAATTCACCTGCTATGGGTTTAAAGGTTATGTTCCTTAGGGGAATCACCTCAGGATATTGCGTGATATTCCTCATGCTAGCAGTCCGACTAGGTCCATAGCGATCCTTTCGAAGGTCACCTCAACTATTGGGAGAGGGAGTAAGAGAGCGTGATAATGAGGCCTGGGTGCACACAGCTGACACTCTGGACAGGAGGTACAGAACCGGCGTACTTCCTCATACACCCCTGCCCTGAAGAATCACCTTAACAGCCACTCCAGAGTTTGCGCCATTCCCAGGTAACTTCCGAATAGGTGCTTGTGGGCCAAGTCAAGGACTGGCCGCCTATGTGTCCGTGGCACCAGCAATTGCTCCACTTCCTCCCGATGTCCCCCTGAGTCACTTTGTGTAAAAAGTCATTCTTTATTATGTAGAAAGACCCAGAACCTTTTGTTTCCACCATTATGTCAACACCTGCAACTTCGATCCCTTCCACCTAGTCTTGAGCACTCAACTTTCACTTCTCAGTCCCATGCTCATGGACACCGTCAACTTCTCTCTTCTTTAGGTATTTCCCAGCACTATGACAGCCGATATCAACACAGTTGATAATTTTTTTTAATATTCGTTCCTGGGATGTGGGCGTCGCTGGCAATGCCAGCATTTATTGCCCATCCCGAATTGCCCTTGAGAAGGTGGTGGTGAGCCGCCTTGATCCGCTGCAGTCCGTGTGGTGAAGGTACTCCCACAGTGCTGTTCGGGAGGGAGTTCCAGGATTGTGACCCAGTGACGATGAAGGAACGGCGATATATTTCCAAGTCAGGATGGCGTGTGACTTGGAGGTGATGGTGTTCCCACTCAGTGTTGGGCTTGTCTGTCTAGAATATTAAGGTGGTTGGCATATCACAAGTTGTCATGCATGGGTCCTTCCACCACAATGAATGCACATGTCCATCATATAGCTAATGAGGAAACTCAGACTTGGAACGACAACTTGCTGGAAGGTGTTACCCAGAGGTCAGGTATGAGAACATATGCACTCGTAGATCCAGGATTCAGTGCCAACCATAATTGGGCTGCAGAGAGGCAAGCACAAACTGCAGCAGATCCACACCTGCCACTGTTAGAGCCACCAGTCAAGGAAGATTTTGTGTGTCTGTGCTGTGGCCAGATTCATGATGGCAATACGCGCAAACATTTTATGGCGAGTTCTGCCGCTCACTTGTGAGAAGCACTTGGTGCATCCTGACTGCCGAGCAAGGCTCAAACTATCAAACTGTCAGTGATCTAATGACCAACTAGTGACTATCCATCATGGGGGGAGGGCACAACATAAGTAGGGTCTTTCTGGGATCATGGTGGCTCTAAGGTGACATGCCTGACAATGGAAGCTTGGATTTCCATACAAATCAGACATCAAGCTCACCAAAAAATAAAAGCCCTGCTCGAGCACAGTAGTCCTCGCCCATCAGTTAAAATTTACATTTTAAGAGAATGTGGAGAGGAATATCCACATTACTCAAACACTTCAAATCATCTTCAGGTAAGTTTAGCAAGTGTTTAAGATTTGTACGTCATTTGTTGTTGAACTACTTCTGCCAGGGGGGCGGGGAGGTAGCTCTCAAACCACTTCTCAGTATAAACATACTCTACAATCCACTGTTAATCTCCGAAGCACTTCCTGAAGCCAACCAACCCAATGTTCCCCAAATATGTTTGTCATTCCAATATTTGCATACTTTGAGTCTCTATTTTCAATTCATTCTTTATTCAGTTGATTTAAAAAAAACACTTCAGCTTTCCTGATTTTGTAATTCAATTTTCCTGACCTTTTCCTTGCTCACCTCCCATAGCGTACATCCCTGTTCTTGCATTGGGTTAAACCACATAGAATCTAAATCCACAAACAGCACCAGATCAATGTCACATTCCTCCAGACTAAAATATACTGTATACAAGCCACAGTCTCCCACTGAGAGTTAATGAGAGGACACTGAGCTATGTATCAACTGAGACACCTATACTTAGATTTATTGGAATAATAAAATATTATGCAACCATTACTCAGCAACAATTCTGAACATAGAATGATACAGCACAGAAGGAGGCCATTCAGCCCATCGTGCCTGTGTTGGCTCTTTGGTAGAGCTCTCCAATTACAGGACAAAGATCTCGGAATACACTTTAATTTCTTAATTTAAGATCATTAGATACCTGTGATCCAGATAGTTATAGCACACTGTGGGTGAAGGGGTTCTGATAATCACTTAACCTACGAGACCAAAGCTATGTTTACGATCATCTTTACCCTTGATAAATGTCACCAGTTTGTGGTTACAGGACCCAACACATCTGTGCTTTGTCCTAAACAGTGGCCTTGAGAAACAGTAAGTTTCAAATGAGAGTCGAAGGATTTGTGATGCAGGTATTTTCAGTTATAGCAACTTTATTTGGTGGAGGTTTCAGCTTGTTCTAACTGAACTAATGCCCTGGTTGAAACCGCTTTGTTGGTGGTTGATATTTACCACAGTGCAAGTAAGTTAACATTCAAATAAATTCCATCTTGGTTATGTCAAGTCACAATGACTATCCTCGTGAGTCTGAGAGTTGGACCATTCTATATATATATACACATACACACACAATATTATCTAAAATGTTATTTACAGTATAAACCCAGGAACCAGGAAGTAGATGTGCATTTTAAACATTTCCCCCTCAACAGGCACTCAGCACGATCGAGCTCCTTGATCACCCTCAGCGTTTCCTTCCTCTTAAAAAAAACCTTACGACTCACGACCACCGGATGTCTCAAAGCATTTTACAGTCAAATGAAGTACTTTTTAGTGGAGTTGCTGTTGTAATGTACAAACTTCAGGCTTTTAAAATTCAAGCTGTGCTTCACCCAGCCACCCCTTCCAGGTTCACCTCCCTCTTCTCAACTTCAGTGGTGTTCTATACCACAGACCTTGATCCTTAGTTTCTCATTAAAAATGTTTTAAAAACACAATTTTAGTAGTTAACAAGTCTCAGTGTGCAAGGATGATGGGAGAGGCAGGGGCAGAGCAATGGTACGGCCCAGCCCCTTCTCTGCACTTCTCTGCACCTAACTGAATTTAGGTCACTTGACATAAAAAACAGGAAATACTGGAAATACTCAGCAGGTCAGGCAGAAACTGTTTCTGACCTGCTGAGTCTTTCCAGCAATTGCTGCTTTTATTTCAGATTTCCAGCATTACCAGTATTTTGTTCCTGTATTAGATGATTTGGCAGCTCCCGACACAAACAACCCTTTCAATTTTTAAATGTAAAGCTAAACAAGCACCCACCTGGTGACATAAAATGGTTTGCTGCACCAATCTCGCGTACCCGTCCAACCGCACGCCCGAGTTGCTTCTGCTCCTCATGGTGACCAGTAGTGTTGACCACTATTGACTGGAGGTGACCAGCGGTAACCAGTCTTGGCCAGCAGTGTCCAGCAGTAACCAGTGTTGACCAGCGGTGACCAATGTTGACCAGCGGTGACCAGTAGTGACCAATGTTGACCAGCAGTAACCAATGTTGACCAGCGGTGACCAGTAGTGACCAGTGTTGGCCAGCAGTAGCCAGTAGTGACCAATGTTGAACAGCAGTGACCAGTGTGGGCCAGCAGTGACCAGCAGTGACCAGTGTGGGCCACCAGCTCAGGGTCTCAGTGCCCTGGGGTGAAGCCTCCACACACACTGTCCACAGTCACTAAGCTTCACCCGGCTCACCGGCTGCTTCAGTGGAGCGGGGCCGAGCTGCTTTCTGTCCCTGTCTCAATGAGCCACAACAGGCAATGCTGGGGCCACAAGCTGCATTGGGATACCCGGCCCGGCTGATGCAGCAGGCGGGCACAGAGTTACAACAGCGGCTGGACATCCACCGCCTCGTCCCTCGGGTGCTGGTGTCGGGGCTGCTCCCGGGTGCAGTGTTGCGGTAACATTGTTGTCACTGGGCCGGCACCCTCCCGATTCCGCATCAATGTAGCACCAGGACTGTCACCGCGGGTCCTGGCCACCGTGTGTCAACATCAGGCCGGCTCTCCCTCAGCCCCGCACTCACAGGCAGCACCGACTCCCAGCCCGGCTCCCCCGCACCGCCCGCTGTCTGCACCCCGCACACTGGCAGCAGCCCTTCATTCTGCCATTAATGTTCTTTCCCGGCCTGTCCTTGTCTTTCAGGACCTTGTTCAGCCGCATTTACCAGTCTGCCCAGGCGGTGGAGACAGAGAGGAAAGCAGCACACTCGGCTCAGACTCCGGCTCCTCGTCTCATCCTGCCTCTGACTATCAAACAGTACTGCAGCCTCTGATCTCTGTGTGATGAACACGGCCACTTCACAGCAGCCAGTCTCCACCCGGCTCCTACCCCAATGAGCTTAGAATTAAAAAAAAAACTGCAAATGATGTAACTGCAGCAATAACAGAAATAGCTAGAAGGACAAGGGCAGCAGGCTCATGGGAACACCGCCACCTCCAAGTTCCCCTCCAATTCACACACCATCCTGACTTAGAAATATATCGGCCAATCCTTCATCGTCGCTGGGTCAAAATCCTGGAACTCCCTCCCTAACAGCACTGTGGGAGCACCTTCACCACACGGACTGCAGCGGTTCAAGAGGCGGCTCACCACCACCTTCTCAAGGGCAACTAGGGATGGGCAATAAATGCCGGCCTTGCCAGCGATGCCCTCATCCCATAAAAAACAAATTAACAAAAAGCTGCAAAGTGTATCTATTTAAAAATGTATTTACTAGCTAACATCTTGAGCACCTATTTCGGCTGACCTGCCCAATCAATGTTCAAGCGCTCTACTCTCGGGAGAATGCCATTAATAAGTTTCAAATTGACCGACCTAAATAAAACACATTTTCACCTGCAATTTGCACCTGTATTTTGCAAGGATATAAAGATCTGTAAATCTCCTGCAGTGCCCGCCACTTGGAAAAGGCATTGAGCGACCCAGTGGACAATGCATGTTCATGGTTAATGGCCACCCAGGCATGGACCACAGCTCCAAACATGGGCAATTGGCAGGGAGATGTCTTAAGAATCTCCCAGGCAACAGCACAGGGTGCAGTGGTGAGAATAAACAGCCCCAAATTCTGAGATTCTGCTCTGGAGCTCAGGATTCTTTGTATTAACGTCACACGTGAAAGGTTGTTGTTATAGACATGGCTGTTGCATTGTAATACAATTTTTGAAACTAAATGAATTATTAAAACTGTACTCAGTGTGATCTGGTCCACTTACACAGCCCAATCAGGACTAGTTCTAAAAGTGTTAGCTTTTACACAACAACTTGCATTTATATAGCACCTGTAATGTAATAAGGAGCGTAATCAAGCACAATTTGACACTGAGCCACATAAGGAGATAGGACAGGTGACCTAAAGCTTGGTCAAAGAGGTAGGTTTTAAGGACCGTCTTAAAGGAGAGAGAGGTGGAGAGGCGGAGAGGTTTAGGGAGGGGTTTCCAGAGCTTAGGGCCTAGGCAGCTGAAGGCACAGCCACCGATGGTGGGGCAAAAGAAATTGGGAATACGCAAGAGGCCAGAGTTGGAGGAAAGCAGAGTTCCCGGAGGGCTGTGGGGCTGGGGGAGATTACAGAGATCGGGAGGGGCGAGGTCATGGAGGGATTTAAACACGAGGATGAGAATTTTAAAAGCGAGGCTTTGCCAGACTGGGAGCCAATGTAGGTCAGCGAGCACTGGGGGTGATGGGTGAACGGGACTCGGTGCGAGTTAGGACACGGGGCAGCAGAGCTTTGGATGAGCTCAAGTTTATGGAGGGTGGAAGATGGGAGGCGGCCAGGAGAGAGTTGGAACAGTCGAGTCTGGAGGTAACAAAGGCAGGGGCGGAGGCGGGCGATGTTACAGAGGTGGAAGTAGGCGGTCTTAGAGATGGAGCAGATATGGGGTCGGAAGCTCAGCTCGGGGTCAGATAGGATGCTGAGGTTTGTGAGCAGTCCTGTTCAGTCTCAGACAGTGGCCAAGGGAGGGGGATGGAATTGGAGGCTCAGGAACACAGTTTGTGGCGGGAGCCAAGACAAGGGCAAAAAAAAAAGACAATAACAAAGACACATATGTTATACTGGCTAAAGTTCTCCCTACAGGGGATATTTTAATACCAGCAGTAATCTATTTGTTTAAATGGGTTACTGCCAGCATTAACATGGTGCTGATTGGACAATCTCGGCTGATGGCTCTGGTTGTTTATGCCTGGATGGCAATGTATAGATTAGTTTCTGCTTACAAGTATGAAACCAGGTTATGTTACATGACAACATTAGTTGCCTGAACTGCTTAAAGCTTGTTGTGTATATTGACCCCATGCTGTGGAACTAAACCTCTTCACTTTGCTACTGCCCTTCTCATCCTTCAGGAATGTTCACAAACCCTATCTTTTTGGCAATACCTCAGGCCAACCTTCTTAAAGCATCTACTGCGCAATCAATCTTTTTCTGATGTTATGTTGTATGGATACTGGCCATTTGGCTCATCAACTCTCAGTTGCCGTTTCTCTGCCCGAGTGATCTCGGCATCGATTTTAACCCCCCTCCCCAGATGGGTAGCAAAGGGTCGGGCGAGGGGTTCAAATCCTGGAAATGTGACCCCGCCGAGTTCCTGGGGATTCGGTATTAACGGCGGTGAGTATTGGGTGGATAAGTCACCCGCTGTAGAGAGGCGCCAGGTAAGGGAATCAGGAATAACAACAGAAAACGCTGGAAAAACTCAGCAGGCCAGGCAGCATCCGTGGAGAGAGAAACAGAGTCAACGTTTCAGGTCGAAGACCTTTCGTCAGAACTGGAAAAAAGCAGGAAATGAAATAGATTTGAAAGCAAGTTTAGGGCTGGGAAAAGGGGGAGGGGATGAAAGAACAAAAGGGAAGGTCAGTGGTAGGATTGAAAGCAGGAGAGATTGAGAGACATTAAGAGATATTCAAGGCAAGAGGAGGTGGTAATGGGACAGGTTGAGGAACAAAGGATGGCTCTAGATGAAGTGTGAAATGCGCTGGCAGAATGAAGGACAGCTGCCAGCTTCTGGGAGGGAAGAAAAAAAGGCCAAACAAAAGTGTGGATAAAAAAATATATAAATATATATATGTGATGGGGGCCGGGGTTATGATCTGAAATTGTTGAACTCTATATTGAGTCCAGAGGGCTGTAGAGTGCCTAATCGAAAGAGGGAATCAGGGTCCTGTGGTGTAATTAGGACCCGATGTGATTTCACCGAGCACAGGACCGGTTTCCCGCGGGCCGCTCGGGGAACTTTGAGGGATTGGGAGTTGACTGATGAGTGTGCTGGAGCTGAAGGGGACCCGATCTGAATAAAGCTGCTGCACTCACAGGTGCTCTTACAGCTCATTGTGGGCTGCGATTCTGGGATCACGGTTTGCTTTGGGTTGTGATTTTGATATTCTTATGTAAAAATAAGGAGAATGTGATGATGGGAGCTGCTCTAGCCACACTGTATTGGAGTGAGGAAGAGGAGCACCAGCAGCAAGGATGTGCTGAGGAAGGAGCTTCAGGTGGGTCACAGAGAAGGCAGCAACAGAGGGCCCGAGCTCACAGTAGGCCTTACCCACCTCACAGGGTGTACAGACAGAGGCTCATCTTCACTGACCTGTCAGAGGAGCAGGGCTTCAGGAGGCTCCGATTGTCAAGGCAGGTGGTCGCGGACCTCTGGATCATCCTCGGGGAAGACCTCCTGCCAGCTGGGCCTGGCGGTTATGCCATGCCTGATGCACTGAAAGTGACCGCTGCCCTTAACCTTTACACCTCTGGATCCTTCCAGGCTGCCACAGGGGATATATCGAGGGTGCGGCAGTCAGCCACCCACAAATTCATCAGGCAGGTGACCGATGCGTTATTTGCCAGGGCCAGTCGAGATATCTCCTTCCCAACTGGTGACAACAGTCAGACGGAAAGAGCATTGGGGTTTGCAGCTCTGGCTGGCTTCCCACAAGTGCAGGGTGCCAGAGACTGTACTCACATAACCATCAGGACACCTCCCAACCAGCCAGGAGTCTTTGTTAACCACAAGGGCTTCCACTCCATTAACGTTCAGCTCAAGTGCAACCACAAGAAGAGGTTCCTGCAGGTATGTACCTGATACCCAGGGAGCTGCCACGATGTCAGTCCAATATCCCCCCCCCCCCATGTTTCGCCCTGGCACCAGTCTTACAGGATGGCTGCTTGGGGACAAGGGATACCCCCTTCTACCATGGCTGCGGCACCTCTTCGGGTCCCCACCCCTCCACAGCAGGACAGGTACAACAGCAGCCACATCACCACCAGGTCCGTCACAGAGCAGGTCATTGGGGTGCTGCAGTTGAGGTTCAGGGACCTTGACAGGTGTGGAGATTCCCTGCAATACTCGCCAGACAGAGTCTCCAGAACAATAGTGACATGCCGCATCCTCCCTAACATCAATCAACGGACAGGACTGGAGGTGCAGGAGGAGGAAGGTCAGCAGGAGTCTTCATCTGGTGAGGAAGGGGGGGTGCTGGAGAGGTCGAGGGACATCCTCTATCCCCAGGGGTGCAGGAAACATTCACGCCACATGATGCGGAGGCAGTGACTGCACGTACATGGATGCAGTGTCGGAAGAAGTTCAATGATCTGACAAGAGTTGCCAAGGTAAAATCAACCTTCAGATTGCATCTCAGGACAGCTGCACCACTTGCCTCATCTACTGCTGAATTGATACAGCCCTATTCCCCACCCACCTACAATCTCTGTCACTCAGTACTCAACACTTCACTTGACATGTTTGGCATCACCCTTTCACACTCAGCACTATAGAAAACTTCACACCCACAACTCACAGCTCACACACACACACACTGGCAGCTTTTCAACCATGACAGCCTCATCACCCAGACATATTGCAAGACTCTCACTAACACACTTCCCTCTTTATTGCAGAAGAAGGTGGTGTATAACAGGAGGCAGCAGACTGCTCCTAGCGGAGAAGCCGCGGGGCTTCACGTACTCACCCCCTGGAGGAGATTGTCACGACCATCATGGGAGGGGGCAGAGCGGAGGCCGCAGCCACTGGTGACACTGGAGGGATCGATGATCAGCGTTCCTGCAAACCTAATCCTCCTTCTCACTTCTCCCTCACCCCACATTCTCTGAGTGAGAAGCTGCAGATGGTGTCAGCACGCACCTCTTCCTCTCTCCTCTCCCCACACCACAACCCAACCCGTGTCCCTTTTTCATCACAAATCCCCAAGAAGTGCGAGCTCCTCAGTCAGTGGAGGAAGAAGGGAGCGATGGTGAACAGATACCGTCACTCGATCTTACACTCGCAGCCACCAGCTGAGATACTGACACTGCGCGTATTTTAGATGGAGGAGGGATCTGCACGTGGTGAAACACTGGGCACAAGTGCGCAGGAGCCAGGGTGGGGTGGGGGGGGGGGGAAGGATAGCGCAGGTGTCAGCTTGTTGGAGGGTGAGGTCGCACAATGGTTCTGCTGCAGAGGACTCAGATGATGACTTCGATGGGCCAGGCTACAGAGAAAGGCTGATGGGTTTACACACCCAACTGTCTGGTGCACTGGAAAGCCTGCCAGAAAGCCTGCACTCAACGTCAAGGAGCATGAGGGGTCCGGCACCAACCTGGCATAGGGCTTTGTGCAGAGCTTGGAGCCCATCCTTTCCAACATGGAACGGGTGGCTACCTCCATCAGTACACTTGTGGAACCCACCATGAGGCAGCATCTGATGGCCGATGTCACAGCTTCCATTGCAGCACAAAGAGCTTCCATCTGAGTACTGCATTGGAGGCTCAGACTGCTGCCATCGTGGCTCTGGATACCACTCTTCAAAAGGGGCTTCCAGGGCATCACAGCACTCCAGCAATCTGTTCTCCAGAAGATCAGTAGGATTGCTGAGGCGCCGCCCCGGGAGACAGGGAGAAGCTCCATGGAGCACAAACCTGCTGTCCTCTCTCAGAATGCCAGCATTCGTGCTCCCGCCCCTGCCACTCCGCCAGGGCCCTTGCTATTGCCCGTCAGCCAGCCAGCCCAGGCTGAAATGGTGCAGGCTGAAGCTGGGCCCTCTAGGAACATAGGAACAGGAGGAGGCCATTCAGCCCCTCGAGCCTGTTCCGCCATTCAGTCAGATCATAGCTGAACTGTATCTTAACTCCATCTACCTATCTTGGTTCTGTAACCCTTAATACCTTTACCAAACAAAAATCTATCAATCTCAGTTTTGAAATGTTCAATTGATCCCCAGTCTCAACAGCTTTTTGGAGGAGAGAGTTCCAGATTTCCACTACTCTTTGTGTGAAGAAGTGCTTCCTGACATCACCCCTGAACGGCCTGGCTCTAATTTTAAGGTTCTGCCCCCTTGTTCTGGACTCTCCCACCAGAGGAAATAGTTTCTCTCTATCTACCCTAAAAAGTCCTTTAATCATCTTAAACACTTTAATTACATCTTTCCTGCCTCTTACATAAGCACAGTATGTTCTTTCAACTCCTTCCTCCCCTCCTAAACCCCCCCCCCCCCCCCCCTGTCTCTGCACCTGCTTAATATCTGTTACATCTCCAGCTTTTTCCAGTTCTGATGAAGGGTCCCAGACCTGAAACGTTAACTCTGTTTCTCTCTCCACGGATGCTGCCTGGCCTGCTGAGTTTTTCCAGCATTTTCTGTTGTTATTTCAGATTTCCAGCATCCGCAGTATTTTGCTATTGTATTACTTTAATTACATCACCTCTTAATCTACTCGAGGGAATACAAGTCTAATCTATGCAACATTCCTCAAAATTTAACCCTTTTAGCCCCGGTACCATTCTGGTGAATCTGCGCTGCCCCCGCTCCAAGGGTCCTTCCTGAGGTGCGGGGCCCAGAACTGAACACATTACTCCAGATGGGGTCTAACCAGAACTTTAGATGGCATAACTTCCACCCCTTTGTATTCCAGATCCCTTGAGATGAAGGCCAACATTTCAATAGCCTTTTAATTATTTTTTGTACCTGTCCACTAGCTTTTAGTGATTTCTGTATTTGGAACCCCAAATCTCTCTGCTCCTCCACAGTTCCCAGCTTCTCACCATTTAGAAAATTCTCTGATCGATCTTTCTCAGGTCCACAGTGGATGACCTCGAATTTCTCCACATTGAACTCCATCTGCTATAGTTTCGTCCACTTACTTAATCTATCAATGTCCTTTTGCAACTTTCTGCTCCCGTCTACACTATTTACTGAGGCACCTAACTTAGGGCTTGATTTTGCCGGCGCTCAGAGGTCGGGTTTGGAGGCGGGTCCGCTGTCAAAAAAGCAAAGGTTGACAGCGGGTAGGACGCGAGTCTCCCAGGTGTCGGGTCTGTCAGCGGAGAACTGACCTGACACCAAGTGGCGGGGGAGACAATTGAGATCATTAAATGGCTTGTTAACAGCCAATTTAATGGTATTTTGAGGCTTCCTTGCAATTTTATGTGCTCCCCCACGGGTTACCCGCTGCTCGGGGAACACACCAGCTCACCCTGGCATGAGTTGAGTCTACTCTGATGTATCTGATAAGCTGACAGCTGCAGAAGTGGTGTAAAGGATGCCATGTTGCAGATAGTCAGTTTCAGAGTGCAGAAAATGTTGGTTACTGCATTTGTAAGACATATAGAGATTTCTTTAGCTTGCAAGTGTTTAGAGCCAACTGTATGTCCAGTGCCACCTCATTGGAACAACCTCTCTCACCATTGACAGATCACTTCTGTCATCTCACCAGCAGCTGCCATCTATTACAGCAAAATCAGTGCCCTTGAAAAAATCAGACCTTGGTCCTTTGATTCCTTCCACGATCAGCCCCAACACCAACATCACCAGGCACACCAACATCACCAACAACATTACCAACATTCTCCGCCATCACCTGATGCTGCACAGGACACAGGACATCAGCCCCTGACAGGATTGCTGCCCGGAAGGCCAGCGATGGCATCACCATGGCCAGATTTTCTTCACTTGATGCTGTAAACCCTGGCTGCCACATGATGCGCCAGGTTGACACCATCCCACACCAGCACTGTGAAGCAGCCCTTTAATGTCCAAGCCATTCCATGCACACACATCACTATAGCGGGGGTGGGGGGGGGTGGTTAGAGTTATGCCTCAACATTCACTGAAACTCAGTAAGACACTTCTCAAAGTGCGCACAGATCTGTCCAATAAGGGGCAGTGTTGAAAATATAGATTTCACTGTATGACAACACATTACCAGAAACTTCACATGGACATTGGCTAAACCTCTCAAGTGCTGACCCTTGTGTGTTGTTAGTTTGTATGCTTGCAGTAGGATGAGCTTAAGTGTGAGGGGTGGCTAGTGAGATGGGAAACTGATAATGTAGATAGAGGTGCAAGGTAAGTTGGTGTGAGTAAGGATGTGCAGAAGTAGGGTAGGGAAGGCAGAGTGATTGGGATGTGTTGAGTGGCACAGCAGGGTGAGGTTGAGTGTGGCTTTGCAGTAACCACTGATCTACTGAGATCATTGAAAGGTTGGTGCCACTGCAGCCAGGGACCCCTGATGACATCCCTGCTTTTGCCCTCCTGTGCAATGTGCAACCAGGCTGCGTTGGTCTCTTGGGGAGGTCTCTTCCGCCCTTGGAAGGGAAGAGAACCTCCCTGCGTGCTGTGACTCCCTCCATAATATGGAGGGAGTGTGGAAGTGCAGTTTACTTTTAAGACACAAATAAAATGGCCTCTCTAAGAAAGTAATTTAAAAAGGAAATTCAAAATGGCCGACAGTAGGAGTCACCATAAGTAAATCATTCTAATTAGCTACAAGAATAGAGACAACTCGGAATTCCTTATCTAAGAAAAGCTTAGCAAAATAAAGCATCAATTAGTTCTGACCAGCTCAGGATGAGATGGGGTGAGCCATCGGCCCACGGATTGGAGAGTGAACATTGAACAAAGGGGTCTCATAAGGAAGATCGGGTTATCTGATCTTTAAGGAATTTCTGCTCGTTATTATAACGAAAACCTATGCAATAACTCACAAGTTTGTGCTTCATTACTCAGGATGTTTAATGTTATGTCAAATGGCCTGTTCTGTGTTCTTTTTTTGTATAAAGTATGTTCAAATCTTGTAAGATTCGAAGCATTCTGACATAGCAACTTGACTGTGTCAGAACCTTCCCTTGTAACAAGTAAACTTTATTAAAAAGCCTTCTTTGACACGATTTTATGTGTTCTACTCGGTATGTAAACTTCGACAGGAGTCATTGGAGAGCCTGGGTGCAACTGTCCACCTTTGTGCAGTGCGTGTCAGTGTTTGCAGCACCTCAATTCTGTAGAACACTGACAGCAGGTCTGTCCAAGTCAATGTGGCCATGGTCCCTTTAAGGAAACCGGCTGATGACGCGTCATCAAATGACGTCATCAGACCCGCTTCCTGTTAATTGGCCAGGAAGCCCGCAGGGCGGGCTTAACAAGATCAATCAAGGGAAAATCCCGTTGACAGAGCGGCTGCAGCCGGGAGCGGGACCGGAACCCGGAAACCAGGTATCCTGCCACCATCCTGACACCGCTGAGAAAATCCAGCCCTTAGTGTGGTCAGCAAACTTGGATATATGGCTCTCTATTCCTTTATCTAATCCATTTATAAATATAGTGAAAAGCTGAGGTCCCGGTACAGATCCCTGGGGGACATCACTAGTCACATCCCGCCAATTTGAGTACATTCCCATTATCCCTACTCTTGGTCTCCTAAACTTGACCCTTGTCAATAGTTTGTCTCCAATTCCATTTTTGTTAACAGTCTCTTATGTGGAACCTTATCAATTTGGAAGGCAAAGAGGAACTATAAAATTAAATTAAGGAACATAAAACAAAATAGTAAAATATTTTAGAGGCACATCAATAAAAAAAGGAAGGTTAGGATGGGAATAGGGCCATTAAGGGATGGACAGGATAATACCACAGGTAACGATAGGGAGTTGCAGAAATATTAAATAATTATTTTGCTTCAGTTTTTACCAGGGAGATAGAACAGGTGGATACGACATTGGTATTAGTATTGAGATAAGTGCATTTAAAATAAAAAGAGAGGATATATTAAATAAACTAATCAAACTCAAAGAGGATAAAACCCCTGGTCTGGATGGATTGCATCCACGCATTTTAAAAGAATCTAGGGAAGAGAATGCAGATGCATTACTACACATATTTAATAATTTGTTAGAAAAAGGTGTAGTGCCAGAAGACTGGCGGATAGCTAATGTAATACTGTACCTATATTTAAGAAGGGGGATTATAGACAAGTCAGCTTAACATCGATGGTAGGAAAAATAATGGAATCCCTACTAAAGGAGAAAAATAGAAGAACATCTAGAAACCAAAAACATAATAAGGAATAGTCAGCATGGATTTCAAAAGGGAAAATCTTGCTTGACCAATCTCATTGAATTTTTTGAAGAGGTAACAGAGAGAGTAGACAATGGTAATGCAGTAGATGTAATTTATCTGGATTTTCAAAAAGCCTTCGATAAGGTACCCCATAATAAACTGATGAACAAGGTCAGAGAATGCGGAGTCAGGGGACAAGTAGCAGAATGGATAGCTAGCTGGCTTCAAGACAGAAAGCAGAGAGTAGGGGTAAAGGATAGCTATTCACAGTGGCAGAAGGTGGGTAGTGGTGTTCCACAAGGATCAGTGCTGGGACCACTGTTGTTCACAATTTACATGAACGATTTAGACTTTGGAATCAAAAACAAAATTTCTAAATTTGCGGATGACACCAAATTGGGGGGGATAGTCAATACTGAGGAGGACTGCAACAAATTACAGGAGGACATTAATAAATTTGCAGAATGGGCATATAATTGTTCAACACTGATAAATGTGAGGTATTACATTTTGGTAGGAAGAATAAGGAGGTCACTTATTACTTGGAGGGTGCGAGTCTGGGTGGGGTAGAGGAACAAAGGGATCTCGGAGTACAAATATACAAATCACTAAAAGTTGCGACACAGGTTAGCAAGGCCATAAAAAAAGCAAACCAGACACTAGGGTTTATTTCTAGAGGGATAGAATTGAAGTTATGCTAAACCTGTATCGAACCTTGGTTCGATCACACTTGGAGTACTGCATGCAGTTCTGGTCGCCATATTATAAAAAGAATATAGAGGCACTGGAGAGGGTGCAGAGAAGATTTACAAGGATGATATCAGAAATACAAGGGTATATCTATCAGGAAAGGATGAACAGGCTGGGTCTCTTTTCTCTTGAAAAAAGAAGGCTGAGGGGTCTTTAAAATTATGAAAGGTTTTGATAGAGTGGATACAGAGAGAGTGCTTCCACTTGTGGGGAAGAGCATAACTAGAGGCCATCAATATAAGATAGTCACCAAGAAATCCAATCGGTAATTCAGAAGAAACTGCTTTACCCAGAGAGTGGTGAGAATGTGGAACTCGCTACCACAGGGAGTGGTTGAAGTGAATAGGATAGATTCATTTAAGGGGAGGCTAGACAAGCATATGAGGGAGAAGGGAATAGAGGGTTATGCTGATAGAGTTAGATGAGGAAAGACGGGAGGAGGCTCGAGTGGAGCATAAACGCCAGCATGGACTGGTTGGGCCGAATGGCCTGTTTCTCTGCCATATATCCTTTGTAATTCTGTGTAATCCTAGACACTCCCTTATCTACCATGTTAGGTACCTCCTCAATAATTTCAACTAAGTTCGTTAGACATGACTCACCCTTTACAAATCCATGCTGGCTCTCTCTGATCAGTTCATGTTCCCCCAAGAAGGCCCAGAACTGCTTGAGGTCACCCTTCAAGGTCATCTGCAGTCTCCTCAATTAAATGTCAGCAGCCTTCCACCTCGCATGCTGCAGCCACTAGGGAAGCACCTTGTAGGAGCACCAGTATAGGGAAAGGCACACGGAAGACCAGCACTAAGGGAAAGCACAAGGGTGATTCGTTTAATTTTGTGTGCATTGTGCAATGATTCATTGGATAAATTTTGATTGGAATGTGCAGTTGGTGTTGGTTTTTATGTCTGCAATCAAGTGAGAGAGGGACCAATAAGTGTTGACAGAAAGAGGACGATGAGATGGTCAGGGAGAGAGTAAAGGTAAGGAGTGTGGGACTGCTGGTGAATGGGGAGGTCCAGTTGAGGTCAGTGGAAGCACTCTTCAATGACCTGATCTCGTACAGCCTTGGCAGAAAGGGGCTGTGTAGGTTGTTGCCTCTTCTCTTCCTCTTCCTTCTCCTCCTCCTCCTCTTCCTCCTCTTCCACTTCCTCCTCTCTTCCTCCTCCTTTTCCTCCTTGTCTACTTCCTCCTCCTCTTCCTCCTTGTCCTCTTCCTCCTCTTCCGCTTCCTCCTCTCTTCCTCCTCCTCTTCCTCCTCATCTACTTCCTCCTCCTCTTCCTCCTCATCTACTTCCTCCTCCTCTTCCTCCTTGTCCCCTTCCTCTTCCTCATCTTCCGCTTCCTCCTCTCTTCCTCCTCCTCTTCCTCCTTGTCCTCTTCCTCTTCCTCCTCGTCTACTTCCTCCTCTCTTCTTCCTCCTCTTCCTCTTCCACCTCCTCCTCATGCTTTTCCTCCTCAGTTTGTCATCTGGCAGGTGATGATAAGGGATGGTCCCTCAAGATGGCAAAGTTGTGGAGTATGCAGAAGATGACCACAAAACAAGGCAGTGGAAGCATTGTTTGAGGAGCCTGATTGTCTGCTTGATGATGCTCCTTGTGACAGCGTGGCTCTCATTGTACTCTTGCTGTGCAGGTGTGCACGAGTTCCTGACCGGAGTCAAGAGCCATGTTAGGAGTGGATAATGCTTGTTGCCCATTAGCCAGACTTTAACTTGGAGAGCTGGTTGGAATATCGGGGGCACAGAGGACCGACGCAGAATGAGGGAGTCGTGACTCCTGCCAGAATAACGGGCACACACCTGCATTATGCACTGCCTGTGGTCACAAACCAGCTGTATGTTGAGGGGGTGGAATCCCTTTCTATTGATGAAGATTGCAGAGTTTCACGGGGAGCACGGAAGGCAGCGTGCATGCACTCAGTGGCACTTTGCACCATGGTGGCGAAACCTCACACTCTCTCCTCCTGATATTCTTTTGCAATAGGTAAGGTGATGTAAGTGTTTCTCTTGGTATAGAGAGTCTCAGTGACCTCCCTGATACAGCGGTGCACTGCGAACTGGGAGATGCTGCTAAGATCTCCCATTGCAGCCTGAAAGGTGCCCGTGGCATTAAAGTTGTGAGCAACGGTGACCCTGACAGCTGCAGGTAATGCTAACCATGCCCTGGTTTGAGGCTGGAGTTGTGGCTGCAGCAGGTGAGATAGCTCAGTGACAGCCTCCCTGGTGAAGCGTAGCTGCCTCAGACATTGCTCCTCAGTGAATGTGAGGTAGGGGAAGTGCTCCCTGAATACCCGCTGTGGGTCTGGCCTCCTGCGCAGTGCCCTCCTCCTCCCCCGTCTTCTCCCTCCTGTCCTGCTCTGTGCTGTCTTCCTTCATGCTCCCAGTCAGGCTCTATTCCGAGAGGCAGCCCTACCAGGCCACCCAAGACTGGGGCAGATAATTTGTGCAATAGTTAAAAGCCACAGGACTGCAAGAGTAGCCAGACCTCTCTCTGTAAATTACTGAAACTTCCAATAGCCCTAGAATTGAGCAAATAACACCTAGAATTCGAGCAGCAGCCAGAAGTAATCATTCATTGATAGGTTAAAATTGGGTTTAATTCAGTTTTAAAAGTTCCTCTCAAAACACAACATGGAAATTTTACATGTTTCTACCTGAGTGCTGAATCGGGGTGATTTTGACTTTGTGCAATAATGTAAAAGGGATGATAGTGAATTGGTAGCCCATTTTACAGGTGGGAGGCCGGCCAGGAGAGCGTCGGAAGAGTGGAGTCTAGAGGTAACAAAGGCGTGGGCGAGGGCTTCACTCTATCGCACAAACTCCAAATCTACTCCAATGTGTCATTAGGTTGTAATATACGTTTGACAGCTCCATTGGTGATTGCTGCCTTAGTTTTGGCAGTATTCTCAAGGCTTGTCCTTCTGCTCAAGAACCATTGGCTCGCCAATTCCTTCTCTCTCTTGAATCATCAGAGGAGCATATCAGTTCATACAAATAGTTATTGCTTTAAAATTCCACAAAAGAAACGTTTTTAATTTCCCCCTGTAGCTGGAAAATACAGCCGGGTGAAAGAAGTGGTATCATTTGTTTCCACGTTTTCATCAATTGCTCAAATTTAATTGTCTAATTAGGGACAACCTATTGACGAATAATGCAGATTAGTTCGAATACACAGTAAATTCAGGCACACAAACAAAATACAGGAGACTTTGGGAGGAGTGGTGAGTGACTTTTTTTCTTTTGATCACGTGTATTATAGTCTGTTGACGCAT
Source organism: Squalus acanthias (assembly GCA_030390025.1). Lineage (NCBI taxonomy): Eukaryota > Metazoa > Chordata > Chondrichthyes > Squaliformes > Squalidae > Squalus > Squalus acanthias. The sequence goes on from CM059429.1 coordinate 92,438,232, forward strand.
AGCCTTGACCTGCATTGATAAGGGTGGTTGGATGTAGATACTCGGTTCTGATTTCACCAGGAGAAGGCAGAAAACGGTGCAGAACGACCCTTGTGTTCTTGTATATCTCCTGCTCGGTGTAACATCCTTTCAAGTGCAATATTCTGGACAGAAGTGAACGTATAAGTGCCAATATTAACAGTGGAGAACAAGGTAGCATCCTTTCAACTGCAATGTTTGGATGCAAATGTAATAATATCAACACTGCTTGCAATGATTTATCTCAAAGTGGCTTTGAACTGTAATTATGACCGTACAATCTACAGAACGGTTGTGGTGGTTTTATACATTTGTTACATTTATGTATAGAGTTTATTTTTAGGGGGAAAATATTAAATGACTCATTCACCACACTAGGCATTGCTAATGCAGCTTTCCCTCTGACCTCTGATTTTTCAGCAATATGAAACTATGGTCACAGATATTTACATATTACAATTCACCAAATAAATGAACAAAACAGTTTTGGTACAAACTTGACAATTTCGATGTACAGGTATGCACTGAAGAAGTATGTTATATGAAAGAAAGGTGAGATATACTCTGAAAGCTGAAAAAAACATTGTGGTTTCCAAAAGGTTAAGTAATCAGGGAGTTTGTCCTGTTTTGTGATTGGGTGCATGGTGACCTTATTGGATTGAATCTGTCTGCATGTGATAGAACTTTGGTCAGCGCAGTAACATCTAGGCAGCCAGCAGAAGACAGCTTTCTGGAGCAGGAATTTGTGTTGAGTATAGCCACAAGTTCCGAAAATTGTAACTCCGTCTAGAGGATCGACGTTTCCCTAGAAATTGGAGCAGTTGAATGTATCGGAACAGTTAGTCAGCAGAGGCAGCTCTTTCGGTTCTTTTTTATTGTCTCTGGGGCAATTATGACTCACCTGAGAAACAAAGCTGCTCTCATTGGCGTGTTTGCTTTGTGCTGCCTCGTTACATTTTTGGTCCTGATAATTAAAGATGTTTTTAAGAATATAGTGGAAGACCAAATCAAAGAGGTAAGAAACAGCAGAACTGTCGAAGTTTAGCAGAGGCCTCCTCATATATTGCTCATGTTTAAGATGTTTTACATATTTATGCAAAGATAATTTACATAATGTGGTGTAAAATTGAGAAAACTTTTAACATGTGTAGTTCCAGTGTTCGTCGGTTGGTCAAGTGGGTTGTCTGGGTTTAGAAGGAATGGCTCCTGCTTGGCTTGATCAACCTCCTGGAATTCAATGAGCAAATGGTAAAACAAATGGAGAGAGATGAGTGGCTGTTGAAAGCACCTGCCGTTTGTCATGCAGAATGTGTGGAGAGAGATGGAAGTGAGATGGGAGAAGGAGGATCCGGTGTGAAGACACCTGGCGAGGTGTCTCCTCCAGCTTTGCCCGAAGCCACGGCCGTGACATTCCCCTGCCCCTAATGGCCAACACATTGGCCTAGATTTTATCCTGGAGGCAAAATCTGTGCGAGGGGGCTGTTGTGAGGTCGGGAAAGCCGGAAGAACGGGATTCCTGAAGGTGCTGCAGAGTTTCACTGCAGGGCTCCTTTAAGTGGGGTTCCCGTCCACGGGCAGCCTGATCGACAGGCTGGAGGCCTTTCGGGTGAGAAGCCTGCTTCACAAGCCTACGAGAGCAGGAATTAGGGGAGTGAGAGAGATCGTGGTGGGGGGAGTCCGATCGCGGGGAGGTCCGGATCGTGAGGGGGGTCCTGATTGCGGGGGGTGGGGGGGGGGTCCGATGGTGGTCCAGTGGGTCCTGATTGAGGAGGGGTCCGATGGTGGTCTAGGGGGGTCCTGATTGAGGAGGGGTGGTCCGATAGTGGTCTAGGGGGGGTCCCTATTGTGGGGCGGGAGGTCTGATGGTGGTCTAGGGGGGTCCTGATTGAGGGGGGGGTCCGAAGATGGTCTAGGGGGTCCTGATTGAGGAGGGGTGGTCCGATGGTGGTCTAGGGGGATCCTAATTGAAGAGGGGGTCCGAAGATGGTCTAGGGGGGTCCTGATTGAGGAGGGGTGGTCCGATAGTGGTCTAGGGGGGGTCCCTATTGTGGGGCGGGAGGTCTGATGGTGGTCTAGGGGGGTCCTGATTGAGGGGGGGTCCGAAGATGGTCTAGGGGGTCCTGATTGAGGAGGGGTGGTCCGATGGTGGTCTAGGGGGTGTCCATATTGCGGGGCGGGAGGTCCGATGGTGGTCGGGGAGACGCAGACAGATTGCGGGGAGATGGGAAGGGTTACACTGTAGCTTGGGGGGCAGGGGGGAAGCACTCCTGCTCCTCCTGGCCCACAAGCAGTGCTGCAAAGGCAACTACCTCATTGATTCAGCCTTTCTTGCCTGCTTTCAGCTGCCGAGTTTCCTGAGGCCTGGGAAACCTGGCAGCCTGTGGTTAAACATAGAACGACTGTTAAAATGAAGGCAGGTAGCCTCATTATAATATGTAAATGACCACCCCACTTCCCGTGAGCAGATTGGTCACCCATCCTTCGTCCCGCCTCCATTAAAACCGGAAGTGGGCAGGTTCGAGGTGGGTTCGATTCCTTTTCCAGATGTTTTGCATTTTAACTAACCTCTGACACGACCCTAACCCACCTGTTTTTGGGAGTTAAGATTCAGCCCATTATCTCCGGGGGTAGAAGATCTGAAGGGGGCCTGTGGCTTCTCTGGTCAATGTTTGCTGACTCATGTTGTGAGTAACTCCTCCTGCTAGAAAGAGGTGTTTTGTGAATGAGGCTGTCGTAGCAAAATAATGCAGAAGTTGTCGAGTAGTTAGTATGTAGTGTATAAGAGGTGTGGGAAAGTGAGAGTTGCAGTAGTGCTGAGAGTACGCAGTGCAGAATGTGTGAGGAGAGGGAGGTATAGCAACGTGTGGTGCAGTGATTACAGGAGAGTGATGGGAAGTGGGGGAGGGGAGTAGAAGCATAGAAGATAGGAGCAGGAGTAGGCCATTCGGCCCCTCGAGCCTGCTCCGCCATTTAATGAGATCATGGCTGATCATCCAAATTCAGTACCCTGTCCCTGCTTTCTCCCCATATCCCTTGATCCCTTTAGCCTAAAGAAATATATCTATCTCCTTTTTGAATATATTTAATGAATTGGCCTCAACTGCCTTCTGTGGTAGAGAATTCCACAGGTTCACCACTCTCTGGGTGTAGAAATTCCTCCTCATCTCAGTCCTAAATGGCTTACCCCTTATCCTTAGACTGTGACCCCTGGTTCTGGACTCCCTCACCATCGGGAACATCCTTCCTGCATCTAGTCTGTCTAGTCCTGTTAGAATTTTATAAGTTTCAATGAGATCCCCTCTCATTCTTCTAAACCCTAGCAAATATAAGCCTAATCGACCCAATCTCTCTTCATACGTCATTCCTGCCATCCCAGGTATCAGTCTGGTAAATCTTCGCTGCACTCCCTCCATGGCAAGAACATCCTTCCTCAGATAAGGCGACCAAAACTGCACACAATACTCAAGGTGTGGTCTCACCAAGGCCTTGTACAACTGCAGCAAGACATCCTTGCTCCTGTACTCGAATCCTCTCGCTATGAAGGCCAACATATCATTTGTCTTCTTAACCGCCTGCTGCACCTGCATGCTTACCTTCAGCGACTGGTGTACAAGGACTCCCAGATCTCATTGCACTTCCCCTTTTCCCAATCTATTGCCGTTCAGATAATAATCTGTCTTCCTGTTTTTGCCACCAAAGTGGATAACCTCGCATTTATCCACATTATACTGCATCTGCCATGCATCTGCCCAATCACCCAACCTGTCCAAATCATACTGGAGTTTCTCTGCATCCTCCTCACAGCACACACGCCCACCCAGCTTTGTGTCGTCTGCAAACTTAGAGATATTACATCTAGTTCCCTCATCTAGATCATTAATATATATTGTGAATAGCTGGCGTCCTAGCACCGATCCCTGCGGTACACCACTAGTCACTGCCTGCCATTCGGAAAAAGACCCGTTTACTCCAACTCTTTGCTTCCTGTCTGCCAACCAGTTCTCTATCCAAATCAGTACCTTGTAATTGAGCTGAGAGGTTGGATTCTTACCTTGACAACTCTGGTGAGGTCATTGAACTTTTCCTGCATTGCAGGTTTGTTCTGGGAGCTAAACTCCTGGCATTAGCACTGGCGGTGGAGGTGTTGCCTGGAGGGCTTTCTGCCCCCAGGGGAACAGGATCTCCCTCCACCTGCCCACTGCCTGGTCCAGTGCCTCCGCAGATAGAGACTCGACCTACAGATATGGCAATCACTTTTCACTTCAAAGACAACAGCCTAGAAATTTGACAGCGCAGTGCCCATTTTTCGAGCATTAAACGGCCCCCTCAGCCTCCAATATGGCGGGCAGGAAGCGCACGCTCATTGCAAGCTAGAAGAGCGCCGTCCGCCATATTGGTATAGGCAGTGGAGGCCAGTGGGTGCAGCTAAGATCCAGCCAATAGGGAGAGATGGAGCACCACACCCTGAAAGGATATTCCTTGTTTATACTTTGCTCATTGGACAAGTTGTTGTTCAAAGATTCTTGACACTGAGTAAGCTCTGGAGGTAACTGTTAATAATTAACATATCATGTAAAACAATAAACAGTAAGCATAAAGTCCAAATGGCCTTAGTGCTCCAGTGTAGTAATACTGCGCTGGAACAGTTACACACGCCAAATCGTTTCAAAAATGAAAGATCTTGAATAAAGAGCTCAAATTATTTTAAAACCAGAAATAAAAACAGAAAATGCTGGAAATACTCAGCAGGTCAGGCAGCATCTGTGGAGAGAGAAACAGAGTTAACGTTTCAGGTCGATGACCCTTCGTTAGAACTGGAAAAAGTTGGAGATGTAACAGATTTTTAAGCAAGTGTAGGGGCAGGGCGAGGGGAGAGTAGGAAAGAACAAAAGGGAAGGTCTGTGCTTAAAAACCTGTTACATCTCCGCGATCTTTGGTAGCGCCCACTGACTTACCGCCGGACGCTATGTCCAACGGGATCAAGGGGGCCTACCTACGGCTGGGGCGGCGCTAATTAAAGGCGAGGTGCCGGGTGGCCATTTTTGTTGCTGGCCGCCTGCCAGCACCTGCCCCTGTTGCTGTCCCCACCCCCCTCTGCAGCCCCCCCGCGGAGTGCCAGCTGCGCTCCGTGAGCCCGGCACTTCTCTTGAGTGCCGAGCTCTTTTGCCGGCACTCCAATCATAGAATGGCTACAGCACGGAAGAAGGCCATTTGGCCTGTCGAGCCCGTGCCGACTCTTAACTAGTCCCACTCCCCTGCCCTTTCCCTGTAGCCCTGCAACTTTTTTTCCTTCAGATGCTTATCCAACTCCCTTTTGAAAGATAAGATTGAGTCCGCCTCCACCACCCTCTCAGGTAGTGCATTCCAGATCATAACCACTTGCTGCGTAAAAAAGTTTTTCCTCATGTCGCCTTTGGACTTTTGCCAATCACTTTAAATCTGTGTCCTCTGGTTCTCGACCCTTCTGCCAATGGGAACAGTTTCTCTCTCTCTACCCTGTCCAGATCCCTCTGCAGGAGATGTCTACAGCATTAACCATCCTGCCCATTTTTTTTTTTTTAATTCATTCCTGGGATGTGGGCGTCGCTGGCAAGGCCAGCATTTATTGCCCATCCCTAGTTGCCCTTGAGAAGGTGGTGGTGAGCCGCCTTCTTGAACCGCTGCAGTCCTTGTGGTGAAGGTACTCCCACAGTGCTGTTAGGGAGGGAGTTCCAGGATTTTGACCCAGCGACGATAAAGGATCGGCGATATACTTCCAAGTCAGGATGGTGTGTGACTTGGAGGGAACTTGGAGGTGGTGGAGTTCCCATGCGCCTGCTGCCCTTGTCCTTCTAGGTGGAAGAGGTCGTGGGTTTGGGAGGTGCTGCCGGAGAAGCCTTGGCGAGTTGCTGCAGTGCATCTTGTCGATGGTACACACTGCAGCCACGGTGCGCCGGTGGTGGAGGGAGTGAATGTTTAAGGTGGTGGATGGAGTGCCAATTTAGTTAAAGAACTGACACAAAGATTGAAAAAGCAAGAAAATGTATTTATAAGGGTCTAACCCCTCATAGAAACTGCATTTGCTGCTGAGAAATTCCATGTTTCAATTGGATTATTGGGTCAATATTATATTGGAGAACATTATAACTATTGAAGTTCCACTAGAATTGAATTGATGATCATAATATAAATTGTGTTGTAAAGTTTCTGAACTTATCTCTGCAGCACACAAAACTGAAGTTGCACAACGAGGCGTACAAGAACTGGAAGGACCTCCCTGTCCCTTTGTACATGCAGTTCTACTTCTTCAACGTTGAAAACAAATTAGAAATACTGAAGGGTGAACGAGCCATTGTGAGACAAATTGGACCATACACATACAGGTAAGGGCCACAGTTACTGCTGTTAGATTACCAATCATTTAGACATATAGATAAGTACAGGTCCAATCACATGTTTCAATACACTCTCATATTTATGCTCACAATGTGATAGCTGGTAAAATATAGAGCCACTCTTGGCTTTTCGGAGATTTCTGTTTTTAATAAATGATCACATGTGCTTTATTCTGTTATGGCTGAGTTGTACCTTGAAAAGTTCTTAATGGCTAATTTGTGGTTAATGACATTGATTTTTTTTGCACTGGAAACTGATGATACCAAAAGTGAGAGGTTATAACTATCAGGAAAGGCTGAACAGGCTGGGGCTCTTTTTTCTAGAAAAGAGAAGGCTGAGGGGTGTCCTGATAGAGGTCTTTAACATTATGAAAGGGTTTGATAGGGTAGACGTGGCGACAACGGGCTGGATTTTGCCAATGGGGAGCTTTTGGAGGCGGGACTGCTACTTGGCGGGTTTCAGTCCCACCTCCATCGACTTCTGGCCAATCCACGCTATTTTCCCTTGATTGACCTTGTTAAGCCTGCCCAGCGGGTTTAGCAGGCCAATTAAGGGAAAGCCAGTTACAGAGAACGTCAGCGTATGACGTTTCATCTGTCAAAAATTTTTGACAATTGAATTGTCATCGTTTGACAGCTCTGTGAAGCTGTCAAACACTGACATTCTCTGTAGTTTGATGAGGTCTTGAATTCAAGACCTCAGCAAACCTCTTTCTTTTGGAGAAATGAGATGTTTGCTGCATTGGAGAATGCAGCGGCCATCTGTCATCTCTGCCGCGGAGGTGCGAGACTCTCCGCATACCCAACTCTTGAAGCCTGCAGGAAGAAACAAAGGTAAGTAAACTTTTTCTAACACTTTCCACTTACCTCACATACTCACCTCTCCACACTTGCACCCATCACTTCACAGCGCACTTTTGCCCCCCTCCGACCCCCGCAGACCCACTGCTCGCCTCGGTGACCCTGGCGGGTTTCGGAGCCTTCGGGAAGCCCGCACTTGTGTGGGTACAATGGGGATAATCCTCTTATCTGCCTGTTAACTACCTGTTAACAGACCTTTAAGTGGCTGTAATCCCCTTCCCGCCTCCAAGGAGACGGGACCCGGCACGGGAAGGCTACCCGCCTCCTGGCAAGATGGCACAGAAGCGAGTTGGGCACCCGCCCCCAAATTCTGCCATTTTCCTGCCTCCAAACCCATTTCCCCAGGGCTGGCAAAAAAAATCCCAATGTTTCCACTTGTGGGGTATCCAGAACTAGGGGCCATCAATATAAGATAGTCACTAATACATCCACTCGGGAATTCAGGAGAAACTTCTTTACCCAGAGAGTGGTGAGAATGTGGAACTCGCTACCACAGGGAGCAATTGAGGCGAATAGCGTAGATGCATTTAAGGGGAAGCGAGATAAACACATGAAGGAGAAAGGAATAGAAGGATATGTTGATGGGATTAGATGAAGAGGGATGAGAAGAGGCTTGAGTGGAGCTTAAACACCGATATGGACCAGTTGGGCTGAATGGCCTGTTTCTGTGCTGTACATTCTATGTAATTCTGTGATCCCAGAAATCACCCAAAATGTTCTTGCGGTGAACATCACTTCTTATTACATCTGGGGGTGGGTTTTCACTTGGTGTGGGGTCAGTGCATCGGGGGGGCACTCGCACGTTTGAGACCAAGTTGAGGCCATGCCAATTCTAACGGCCATTGCGATATGATTGGGCGGCCAGCAGATCCCGCCCACCCACCTACATCATGGAGGGAGTCCCGAGCCACTATTTAAAGGGTGAACGTACCTCTTAAAGGGAGGTTGCGTTCACTCAATTTCAAGACTGCCTTTGGGTTCAGGGATCCTCTCGAAGATGGCAGCAATGAGGGGTACGGCTGCTCCCAGGTTAGCTGGTGGCTCCCTGGCTGTGTCGTTTGCAACAGTGAGGGTCAGGAGGGAAGTGCTGTTTCCGCAAAGTAGTAAGAGGATGCTAAACAGCGTCAGAAGGAAAGCCTGGTTGGAGGTGACGGAGGAGGTTAGCAGCAGGAGTGTCACTCCTGAGGACCTGGATCCAGTGGTGCAAGAGATTCAATGACATCACTTGATCAGGAAAAGTCAATACCCCTCCACCGTTTCCCAGCTTCCCAGCTCTTGCATTCCACCTGCTCACCCCCTCTCCTCCCTCCTTCATTCAGACGAATAACCACCCCTTCCCTCACCACCAGTCACAAGGGCACACTCTACTACCTCTCATGCTCACACATAAGATACACATGATCTGCTGATTGATGCTTCCACCAACGGGATCATTTTCTCACCCGCTCTCAATTGCAGACTCTGCACTCCTTCCTCACTTCCCACTGATGACATCCCCATTCTCCTACCACCTCCCTTCTTTTCCTTCTCAGCTTATACACCACATCTCTCAGCAGCCACTCGTAACTCTCTGCTCCCCTTCTGCAGGAGAAGAGAGCATGCAACACCAGGGAAAGAAGTAAGACCGAGAGGGGGAGCCACCCAACATCCTGCCCTTAACCCAGGTGGAGAAAGACACACTGGAAGTAAGTGGGGCTTCCAGACACGGACCATTGGAGATGGCGAGGTTGATGGGTCTGCTGATCATAGTGAATGGTCATCAATTGTACCCTTCATGTACTACCAGCAATGACACCTTCAGCCAAATGGAAGCTCTCAATCAGCATGGTGAAGCCTTTCATGCCAGCCTCTCATTGCCATGCAAACTCTTCTCCCTTTCAGATTGTAAGAGCTTCTACAAGTATGTAAAAAGGAAGAGAGTAGCAAAAGTAAACGTTGGTCCCTTAGAGGCTGAGACAGGAGAAATTATTATGGGGAATAAGGAAATGGCAGAAACGTTAAACAAATATTTTGTATCTGTCTTCACAGTAGAAGACACAAAAACCATACCAAAAATGGTGGGGAACCAAGGGTCTAATGAGGGTGAGGAACTTAACGTAATTAATATAGGTAGAGAAAAAGTACGAGAGAAACTAATGGGACTAAAAGCCGACAAATCCCCTGGACCTGACGGCCTACATGCTAGGGTTCTAAAAGAGATGGCTGAAGAGATAGTGGATGCATTGGTTTTGATCTTCCAAAATTCCCTAGATTCTAGAATGGTCCCAGCGGATTGGAAGGTCGCAAATGTAACAATGCTATTCAAGAAAGGAGAGAGAGAAAAAACAGGGAACTACAGGCCTGACATCAGTCGTTGGGAAAATGCTGGAATCCATTATTAAGGAAGTGGTATCAGGGCACTTAGAAAATCATAACATGATCAGGCAGAGTCAACATGGTTTTATGAAAGGGAAGTCGTGTTTGACAAATTTATTAGAGTTTTTTGAGAATGTAACTAGAAGGGTAGATAAAGGGGAACCAGTGGATGTAGTATATTTGGATTTCCAAAAGGCATTCGATAAGGTACCACATAAAAGGTTATTACACAAGATTAGGGCTCACAGGGTTGGGGGTAATGGATAGAGGATTGGTTAACGGACAGAAAACAGAGAGCAGGGATAAACAGATCTTTTTCAGGTTGGCAGGCTGTAACTAGTGGGGTGCCGCAAGGATCAGTGTTGGGGCCTCAGTTATTTACAATCTATATTAATGACCTAGATGAAGGGACCGAGTGTAATGTATCCAAGTTTGCTGATGATACAAAGCTAGGTGGGACAGTAAGCTGTGAGGAGAACACAAAGAGTCTGCAAAGGGATATAGATAAACTAAGTGAGTGGGCAGTAAGGTGGCAGATGGAGTATAATATAGGGAAATGTGAGGTTATTCACTTTGGAAGGAAGAATAGAAAAACAGAATATTTTTTAAATGGTGAGAAACTTTCAAATGTTGGTGTTCAGAGAGATTTGGGTGTCCTCGTGCAAGAAACACAGAAAGCGAGCATGCAGGTACAGCAAGCAATAAGGAAGGCAAATGGCATAACTTCCCAAAAATGCTAGGGAACCAAGGGTCTAGTGAGAAGGAGGAATTAAAGGAAATTAGTATTAGTAAAAAAATAGTGCTGGAGAAATTAATGGGACTGAAAGCTGATAAATCCCTAGGGCCTGATAATCTGCATCCCAGAGTACTAAAAGAGGTAGCCATGGAAATAGTGGATGCATTGGTTGTCATCTTCCAAAATTCTATAGATTATGTAACAGTTCCTGCAGACTGGAGGTTGGCAAATGTAACCCCACTATTTAAAAAAGGCAGGAGAGAGAAAACAGGGAACTACAGACCGGTTAGCCTAACATCAGTAGTAGGGAAAATGCTAGAATCTATTATAAAGGATGTGATAACAGGACACTTAGAAAATATCAATGGGATTAGACAAAGTCAACATGGATTTATGAAAGAGATATCGTGTTTGACAAACCTACTGGAGTGTTTTGAGGATGTAACTGGTAGAATAGATAAGGGAGAACCAGTGGATGTGTTATATTTGGATTTTCAGAAGGCCTTTGATAAAGTCCCACATAAGAGGTTAGTGTGCAAAATGAAAGCACATGGGATGGATTGAAAATTGGTTAACAGACAGGAAACAGAGAGTAGGAATAAATGGGTCTTTTTCGGGGTGGCAGGCAGTGACTAGTGGGGTACCGCAGGGATCAGTGCTTGGGCCCCAGCTATTCACAATATATATCAATGATTTGGATGAGGGAACCAAATGTAATATTTCCAAGTTTGCTGATGACATGAAACTAGGTGGGGTTGTGAGAAGGATGCACAGAGGCTTCAAGACGATTTAGACAAGTTGAGTGAGTGGGCAAATACATGGCAGATGCAGTATAGCGTGGATAAATGTGAAGCTATCCACTTCGGTAGGAAAAACAGAAAGGCAGAGTATTATTTAAATGGTGATAGATTGGGAAATGTTGATGTACAGAGGGACCTGGGTGTCCTTGTACACCAGTCACTGAAAGCAAACATGCAGGTGCAGCAAGCAGTTCGGAAGGCAAATGGTATGTTGGCCTTCATTGCAAGAGGATTTGAGTACAGGAGCAAGGATGTCTTACTACAGTTATACAGGGCCTTGGTGAGACCACACCTGGAGCAGTGTGTGCAGTTTTGGTCTCCTTACCTAAGAAAGGATATACTTGCCATAGAGGGAGTGCAACGAAGGTTCACCAGACAGATTCCTCGGGTGGCAGGACTATCGTATGAGGAGAGATTGGGTCGACTAGGCCTGTATTCACTAGAGTTTAGAAGAATGAGAGGGAATCTCATTGAAACGTATAAAATTCTGACAAGGCTAGACAGACTGGATGCAGGGAGGATGTTTCCCCTTGCTGGGGAGTCTAGAACTAGGGGTCACAGTCTCAGGATACGGGGTAGGACATTTAGGACTGAGATGAGGAGAAATTTCTTCACTCAGAGGATGGTGAACCTGTGGAATTCTCTACCACAGAAGGCTGTGGAGGCCAAGTCACTGAATATACTTAAGAAGGAGATAGATAGATTTCTAGACACAAAAGGCATCAAGGGGTATGGGGAGAGAGCGGGAATATGATATTGAGATAGAGGATCAGCCATGATCATATTGAATGGTGGAGCAGGCTCGAAGGGCCGAATGGCTTACTCCTGCTCCTATTTTTCTATATTTCTATGTTGGCCTTTATTGCAAGGGGGTTGGAGTATAAGAGTTAGGAAGTCTTGCTACAATTGTACAGGGCCTTGGTGAGACCACACCTGGAGTACTGTACACAGTTTTGGTCTCTTTATCTAAGGAAGGATATACTTGCCTTGGAGGCGGTGCAAAGAAGGTTCACTAGATTGATTCCTGGGATGAGAGGGCTGTCCTATGATGAGAGATTGTGTAGAATGGGCCTATACTCTCTGGAGTTTAGAAGAATGACAGGTGATCTCATTGAAACATACAAAATTCTGAAGGGGATTGACAGGGTAGATGCTGAGAGGTTGTTTCCCCCTGGCTGGAGTGTCTAGAACTAGGGGTCACAGTCTCAGGATAAGGGGTCGGCCATTTAGCACTGAGATGAGGAGGCATTTCTTCACTCAGAGGGTTGTGAATCTTTGGAATTCTCTAACCCAGAGGGCTGTGAATGCTGAGTCTTTGAGCATATTCCAGGCTGAGATCGATAGATTTTTGGACTCTAGGGGAATCAAGGGATATGGAGATCGGGCGGGAAAGTGGAAATGAGGTCGATGATCAGCCATGATCTTATTGAATAGCGGAGCAGGCTCGAGGGCCGTATGGCCGACTCCTGCTCCTATTTCTTATGTTCTTATGTTTCCTCTTTCTGTTATGCTAGAGTTGTATAAAGCCCATCTGGAGCACTGTGTTCAGTTCTGGGCACTGCACCTCAGGAAGGATATATTGGCCTTGGATGGGGTGCAGTGCAGATTCACCAGAATGGTACCCGGGATAAAAATAGAAAATGCTGGAAACACTCAGCAGGTCAGGCAGCATCTGTGGAGAGAGAAACAGAGTTAACGTTTCAGGTCGAAGACCTTTCGTCAGAACTGAAACTCTCATGTGGATAAGTGGGAATATGTTTCAGTGTGGCAGTTTAACTTCACTTCTACATTATAACACCATCCCACTTATCCATTATTCCGTGATCCCACGAAAGTTAATTGCAGCATTTCATCTCCACTGGGCTCTAACTATATGTAAACAAATAGAGAAAGGTTTGCCAAAGATATGATGACATTAATCTTCTCAAGATACATAACTGTGGCATTTGCATATTATAGTGTATTGTAGTGGGAGTGATTCGTGGAGGTACTCCTCCCAAAACAAACAAAGCTCTTCCAAATATTTTCAAAAGGCTTGGTCTCGAGATTCAGCGATTTTCAGGCACTAAACGGCCTCACAAGCCTTCAATATGGAGGGCAGGAAGCAGCTGCCACATTGGACCAGGAGGTTGCGCTGGGGTCAGGAGCACCCGTCAGGAACATTCAAAGGGGGAAATCATTTATTTAAATTAGGGTCCAGCGCTTCTTGAAGCACCGGGACTGAAACTTTTGACAGCACCACGGCTTTTCTGCTTTCTGTGCCGGTGAGATTTCTGACTCCCGAGAACTGAAGGGCTGACACCTGCAGGAGGAAGTTAAGGTAAGTAAAACATTTTTCCCACACTTAGCACTTACCTTACACACTTACCTCTGCACACATGCACCCATCACTCACCTGCCCACCGGACATATCGACCCCTCCAACCCCTGCAGACCCACGGTCCGCCCCAATAACTTGGCGTGGTTGCCACCTGTCGGGAAGCCCACATTTCAGCTGTCAAAATAGGGATCAGGCAAAAAACTGCCTGTTAACTACCTGTTAACCGGCAGTTAATTGTCACTAATCCCTTCCCGCCTCGGGGAGTCGGGTCCCAGCACAGGTCGGGTACCCGCCGCCAGAGAAACTGGCATGTAGGCGGGTTGGAGGCGGGATGGGGTCGGGACCCCCGAATCTGCAACTTTAACCCCCCACACGCCTCCAAACCCGCCTCCACGGGTCATTGAAAATCCAGCCCATTGTGTTTAGAGCTGCCATCTCTGACTGGAGATATTCCTGGATGTTTGATAACGTGACCTTTGCGTACACGACACTCAATCAGGTGACACTCGATCAGGTGACGCTTGCGCGCAGAATACCTGAGTAACTTGGCTCACAGTTTCGCGCCAGACCTGGAACCCTATATCCAGAGACCTGGAACTCAGTTCATTTGACTCTGCAAACCCACCTTTTCTAAAGCTGTTGTGAAATGTAAATATGTTGTGTAAATTAAAGTTGCATGTTTTCCAACTTTTCAGCGGGAAAGGTAAAGGAGCGAAGAGGAAATCTGTTTGTACTCTGTTGATTTAAAAAGAAGAATGAGTTGTACACAACCCATGACCGGCAGACCTGACATAATGTGAAGGATGATGAGCCCACAGACTTTACTGAGTAAACTGGCTCACCCGTTGCTTCACCTTTGAACACAGTTGACCAGCAATGTCCTTGGCCAGAATTTTAATCAGGAGGTGGGTGGGGAGTTGGGGGCGGGTGCTCGGAAGCAGCCAGGCACTAGCGGCCCTGCCAGATTTAATGGCAGGGCCTGATTAGCATTTCCAAGCTCTGTTGCCTCACCTGCAGCCAGCCAGATGGAGAGGCCGGCTGGCTGCGGGCAGGTAGGCCTGCGGCACTAGGCCGCAGAGAGGAAGGAGGGAGGGATCGGGCGGGGGCCGGGGGGGGTGGTGGTCGGGGGGCCGGAGGAGGATCACGGGATGAGGGGAAAGAGGATCGGGGCCGGAGCGTGGAGGGTGGGGGGAGGGATAAAGGCACTTACCTCCTGGATCCTGCAGTCCTCACCTTACTCCAGCTGGCAGGTTCTCCGAGGCCTGGGAAACCTGACTAGCCAGAGTTAAATTTGTAATGGTGGTTAAACCTGAGGCACGCCAGCCTCATTATAATATTTAAATGGACGGCTCGCCTCCTGGCAGCGGGTTGGCTACCCGCCCTCCGTCCCGCCTCCGTTAAAACTGGGAGTGGGCGGGTTGGAGGCGGGTTCTGGTCGGGACACTTTAACCTCCAACCCGACCCCCAACCCCCGTTTTTTGGGGTTAAAACTCCCTCCCCTTTTGTCGAGTTAATCTAGGTTGACCATATTTTCTAAACCGAATCCGGGGACAGACAAGGTGGGAGCACAGCAAAGTAGCCAGGACGGAAAATGTAGGTTGTGCAGGGCAGCCAGCGCAGTGCGGCAACATTTGTTGTCATTTTGATGCAGATTGAATCTGCAGAAAGCAGCGGCGGATCTTCCCACCTGAATAATGTGGCCGCTGTTCGCAGCACCTGCCGGCCCCAATCACCGGCTCCTCCCCCTCCTCACAGCCCGACACTCACCCACACCGTCCGAGGCCCCAATGACCACCTCCTCCTCCTCCTCACAGCCCGACACTCACCCACACTGTCTGAGGCCCCAATCACCGGCTCCTCACAGCCTGACACTCACCCACACCATCCGAGGCCCCAATCACCGGCTCCTCCCCCTCCTCACAGCCCGACACTCACCCACACTGTCTGAGGCCCCAATCACCGGCTCCTCACAGCCCGACACTCACCCACACCGTCCGAGGCCCCAATCACCGGCTCCTCCCCCTCCTCACAGCCCGACACTCACCCACACTGTCTGAGGCCCCAATCACCGGCTCCTCACAGCCCTGACACTCACCCACACCGTCCGAGGCCCCAATCACCGGCTCCTCCCCCTCCTCACAGCCCGACACTCACCCACACTGTCTGAGGCCCCAATCACCGGCTCCTCACAGCCCGACACTCACCCACACTGTCCAAGGTCGCCGAGCTCGCTCTGATCCGGCTCCCGGGACATCCACACGGCCGGCCTCCAGCTGCCGCTCATTAGCCCGCTTACCAGTCGGACCCGTTACTCGGACATTTTGGCTCTGGGGCCGATTTCTCTGCAACTGAATGTCACAGGACTATGCGGGGATTGGGTGGGGGTCGGGGGGTTTGATTGTTGGGGGTTGGGGGGAGGCGGGAGGGGTGGAGCATGCGTACTGCGGCCACAGAGCGCAATCTCCGCATAAATTAAAGGCCTCAGGGAGTCCACCCCTTCTACTGGTTAAAAACAGGAGAATGACATCCTTCCCTCCAATCGGAGCCCGCCCCGCCGCACAGCCCCGCCCACTTTATTGACCGCCGCAGGGCAGCTCGGGGTCACGTGGTTCCTGATTCGGGGACAAGTTTCCTGAAGTGGGGACCTGTCCAGGGACATTGTTTGCCTGGGGACACCGTCCCTCATCCGGAGACTCTTCCCAGAAAACGGGAACACATGGTCACCCTAAGCTAAACCCACTCCGTCCCCCGCGGTACCTTCACCAGGACCGCCACCTCTGACCAGGTTCCCGCGGTGGAGTGGGGGTGGAACCAGCTACCGGAACATTCCAGGCTGCTTCTTAAAATAGCAGGCTGGGAATGGCTGGGAGCCTGGGACGGACAGCTGCAGGGTTCCAGGTTGGGTGGAGTTTGAACTGACACACCAGCAGGATCGGCGGGAATATTCTCCCGGATAGCCAGCAGCAGTGCCCAGAATCTTCCATTCTGGGTGACTCCCAGCCAATCCAGGTGCGTTAACCCTAGACTGGTGCTGGGTAACATGGAAAGACCTGGGTCTGACACTAGCCAAGACCCATAGGATGAAAAGTTTTGATTTCTCTGCTGGATATAAAGGACCTATGAATTTTAGCAATCTCAGTCCAGATTCTAACGATACCCACTCCTCTCATTCAGCTGGACAGTGTGAGAAATTCAAATGTCACATTCATGCAGTTGTGGTGGAGGCACAGCACTGGGGAGGAGTCCGAGGAGATCATTGATCGGCGCTGCTCTGGACTATTTCATGTTGACACTGGGTGCAGGAACTTCCCAGCACTGACCCCACCTCGATAAGCACAACAATGTTTTACATGAAATTGGTATTGAAGCGTTATTAAAATGCAAAGAACTATTACATTAAAAATAATTAATTTCAGATCCAGTGCACTAAAGATTTATATTGACCTCCAACAAGAATCTAAAGAAGGGATCCTAAAGTCCCCACTGAGGTTTATAAAAGATGGGGGAGAAATTCGGTATGCCCCATTTGGGGCGCGATTATCGGCCGGGCGCAAAGTTTAGCGCCTGGCGCTAATTATCGCCTCCGACTGCAAACTTGGCTTTTATCGCCCCTGGAGATGATTGGAGCACTAAATCAGGCGCTGCACACCTCTTTTAAGGCGCTAACGCCGAGGAGCGAGGCACTACCTCAGAGCGCTGGCGAAGCTCATGTGATGTCAGGCAGCAATGGAACACAGACACACTGTCGCCGGCCAATTCTTAAAGGGGAGTGTCGATCTTGCTCTCCGTCCATGAATTGCAGCCTTGAATCTAGGCCTGGAGAGACCTGTACATCAAATCTGTTGGAAAGAACAATGGAGACACCCAGGGAAAGAGCTCAGAGTGCAGCCCCCAAAGTCTCTTCTAAATCGATGCAAGGAAGATCAAAAAAAAAGACCCTGCAAAGTACTGCTCAGTATCCAAAACTCCTCAACACAGCTTTGAATATCTCCTGCAGTCTCTCTCTCTCTCTCAGAACGCGTGGTGAAAAAATTTCGCAGACAAAAAAAGGCAGGAAGCGGTCGCCTTTAAATAGCGCTTGCCCAGTCCCTTCCCGACTGCAAAACGCTCCCCGCAACCTGTCGTTGCTAGCGGCAGGCGGTAAGACAGGGGGCGCCACTCAATATCTGGTCTGGGGCGCTACCGAGGCGTTGCACGTTCGACTGATGTCACGATCTGCGGGCGCAGGAGATCGTAGCGGTAGTGTTTAGCGCAGCCACAAAATGTCGAGTCAGTTTCGTGAGCGGCGCAAACATCGCCGCGTACGGGGCGCTAGTTGCTTTGTGCCACATTAGCGCCCTCTTAAGGTGCTAACGAGAGGCGCAAACCAACCGAATTTTTCCCCCGATGTCTTTGGAATCTTTGGAATTCTCTACCCCAGAGGGTTGTGGAGGCTAAGTCGTTGAGTATATTCAAGAGAGAGATCGATAGATTTTTGGACTCTAGGGGAATCAAGGGATTTGGGGATAGTGCAGGAGAGTGGAGATGAGGTAGAAGATCAGCCATTATCTTATTAAATGACGGAGCAGGCTCGAGGGGCCGAATGGCCGACTCCTGCTCCTATTTACTATGTTCTTATGTCCTGATGAGTATTATTGGGCACTACCATTAGCTTTCAATATTGCCTTTTAATGAATTCTGTGATCAGTTGTTTGCGGTGTGTCCTTACCTTTATTCAAATGATGCAGCTACTGATGGTCTACATGTGGTACTGTGTACTTTAACATGCTTTTCTACCGAGTGGCAGGATGCACATCTGTGCCCACAATTCACCCAGATGTTCCACCACAGGGAATGAAGCAATATAAGAGGAATGGTCAGCGCTACACTGCTCTTGGGTTCAATGTTACATTGGCCTTGTACTATTTATACTGTTAGACGTAGAGAAGATGTTTCCACTTGTGGGGGAGCCCGAGGCTAGAGGCCATCAATATAAGATAGTCACTAATAAATCCAATAGTGAATTCAAGAGAAACTTCTTCACCCAGAGAGTGGTGAGAATGTGGAACTCGCTGCCACAGGGAGTGGTTGAGGCGAATAGCATAGATACATTTCAGGGGAAGCTAGATAAGCACATGAGGGAGAAAGGAATAGAAAGATATGCTGATAGGGTGAGATGAAGTAAGGTGGGAGGAGGCTCGTGTGGACCTGTTGAGCTGAATGGCCTGTTTCTGTGCTGTAAGTACTATGACATTCTATGTTAATATGGCCAAGTAATAGAAAAGACAATATGAGAAGGTTTAATGGCATATAATGGAGTCAGTTCAATGTTATTATGTAATATAGAGGTGTACACATAGCTAAGAGATCAATTACAATGCTCACCATTGGCACCTTAGTCTGTTTCTTGCCATGATTTTCAAGCCACCTTCTGCTACATCTGTGCCCAGGTGCTGCAGGTGGTTGACACGGTGTTTACACTGGCCACCACCTCCTGCCAGTCCTGATGCACTGCTCTCCTTCAGGAGAGGTGTCCTGGAGAGCCAACCGGGGCAGTCTTCCTTACATCCACCTCATGCAGCTGCACCCCACTTCACCAACCTTCCAATGGGGAGTCAGGAGCTGCATCCCTCTATCGCACACACTCCAGTTTATGCTGTCACATTGGATTTGCCTTCTGTTAGTTTTTTGCCTGCTATTTTGTCCCCCTGATACAGTCTTTACAAAGGCTGCAAAATATTTAAAATTAATTGTCAACCTCAATTATTTGTCCTCATATGCAGCCACTTGTCTTTAAGTTGCCATATCCCTTTAAATCTGAGCTTCAGCCCTTTAGAGTTGGGCAACTCAAATAATTGATGTGAGCAGCCACAGTACAAGACAGTAGCATGCATTAAAGATTTAAATTGTCCAGTCTCACAAAATAACATTTGTCGAGTTCTTCATTAACTGCTATCAATGTCCCTGCGACAGTGTGCCGGTCTGAATAATCTACTGTTTCATCTTTTAACTGTGTGCACTGTAACAGCTTAAATATCCAGCTGTATGGGCACTGTATTCTCTTTAATATCCAGCTGTATGGGCATTGTATTCTCTTTAATATCCAGCTCTATTTCACTTCATCCTTTTGTAATTCCTTTTTTGCAAATGGTTTAATTTTCCATACCTTCCCTTTATTTCCTTTGCCCGTTTTCTTCCCCTTCCTTCGTTCTGGGATTTGCTGGTCTTATGGCGGGGTGCAACCTGCTGCCTTGCCCACATGGCCACTATTCACATGTGACTCTTGACACTGAGAATCAGAAGCCTGTTCACCCACAAGGACCTCACTGCTCAGCCGACCCTGTCCTCACTGTATTCTCCACAGATACACCCTTTCCAGCGGTGCTCTCTGGAGAAGGACTTGGGCTGATTTTCCTAATCCTTCCCCAGGGCATTGAAGTGGTTGTTCACCTATCACTTCCCCTGCCACTGCTGAAATCAGCTAACTCATAGGGAGTGCACTTGGGATGTTCTAGTGGCCTGGGACCACTCTCCCTCCCCGTGAGGAAGCAACTAGTCTCTACTTGACATATCTACAAACAGCAAGGCTGAGATTGGCATCTGTGTGTTAGTGTACTAAAATCACAATTGCATTCTACATTAAAATTACATCGAAATTACAGCACAGAATCAGGCCATTCGGCCCAACAGGTCTATGCCAGATTTATGCTCCACACCAGCCTCCTCCTTGTCAGTGTCAGCTGTGGCTCAGTGGGTATCACACTCGCCTCTGAGTCAGAAGGTTGTGGGTTTAAGTCCCACTCCAGGGACTTGAACACATAAATCTAGGCTGACACTCCCAGTGCAGTGCCGAGGGAGTGCTGCTCTGTCGGAGGTGCCGTCTTTCGGATGAGACATTAAACTGAGGTCCCGTCTGCCCTCTCAGGTGGACATAAAAGATCCCATGGCCACTATTTCGAAGAAGAACAGGGGAGTTATCCCTGGTGTCCTGGGCCAATATTTATCCCTCAATCAACATAACAAAAAAACCCAGATTATCTGGTCATTAACACATTGCTGTTTGTGGGAGCTTGCTGTGCACAGATTGGCTGCTGTGTTTCCCACATTACAACAGTGACTACACTCCAAAAAGTACTTCATTGCCTGTAAAGTGCTTTGAGCTGTCCGGTGGTCGTGAAAGGCGCTATATAAATGCAAGTCTTTCTTTTCTTTTTAACTTCATCGAACCCTATCACCATATCCTTCTATTCCTTTCTCCCTCATGTACTTATTTAGCTTCCCCTTAAATATATTCTTTATAAATGAGTTGATGATTTTGGATTGGACAAAGCATAATTGCTCCACATGGGGAATTGTGCATGCAAATCAGAATTCCTTTCCTATCATTGTGATCTGAACGATGATGTCCCTTTCGATATCTGGGATTACACTAAGTGGCCTTAAATGCTGCTGTTGCCTTTAGTTTACAATCAGTGGAAGGTGCATTACTGCGTATGTGTTCCTTATAATCTCACATCCAAAGTGTTTAACATTTCCAGCATGATCAATATTATCCGTTGTGACCTTACAGCCCCCAATCAATCTCATTTCAAACAGGGAGCTCAGACACAGATCGAACATCTTATTATTCGACAACGCCACGATATCAGCTACTACTTCCCGAAGCTTCATATTTGAACCAGCAATGTCAGTCGGTGACCCAAGAAACGACTTAGTTACCACAATCGACATTCCATTTGTTGTAAGTGACTAATTTATTGATAAAGCATGTATGATACAGTGTGTGATCCTGCCAAGAAATCCAAGTAGAAAGGTGAGAATGGGAGAATAAAGTGCTTCGGAATGTATTAACGTCCTGAGAGCATTGAATGATACTGGCCCATGCAGTCTCCTATAGTTGCCAAATATTTTCCAGGAATGCTTCATTTTGTACTTCTTTCAGGCCCTAAAAGCCATTCTTGGCACAAAAATCCTCTCTATTGACCATCAGCAGGAGTCTATCATTACTCGCGTTGAAGCCCGCACATTAATTTTCTCAGACTGTTTTCTCAGACTTATTTGGGCCACATTGCTTGGAGGGCTGCAATTTGAAAACACAGATAGTATCATCTTCAAGGGATCCTGATTGGCAAAGTTGATTGGAGACCACCGAGATCTGCCAGTACTGGGGGTGTACAGCACTGGCTTAACCTTCCTACCAGCTGATCAGTCGGGCTGGAGTCTCTTCGTATGGCAAACCTTGGCTGGTCTATTTCCATATTTGCTTTTTAGTTTGATAAGGTATCAATAAAATCATTTGTGTTGTATGACAATGTTTAAACATTTTCTTTTTCAGGCAACTGTGGCTGCCTTTTGATTGTTAGTTTCTGACGGGTTGCGATATCTGGGCTGGGTTCACATTAGCTGCAGCGAGGCTTTGTTTGTGTGAATGAGACTGACAATTACTTTCCCCATTTCCTTTCCCAGACTCTGCTGCAAAAGATGAAGTACAGCAGTATGACCAAGAAAATGATTGCGTCCATTTTATTTACCTTGAAGAGCAATACCATGTTTCAGACTTACAGTGTGGATGAATTGCTGTGGGGTTACGAGGATCCTTTGCTGAAACTTGGTCATAAACTGCTGCCAAGCGTTTTCTTAGACAGCCGATTTGGACTTTTCTATGGAGTGAGTAATCTGAGCATTGGAACAGGTTTCAAACCAGTGGAATAAAAAAAAGTTGCTGTTGGCACACTGGCTCTTACCAGTGAATTAATAATCATTAGTAGATCTCCCGTGGCATTGCTCCTGTGTAGTGTGAGATCTGGAGGGTTGTGTATAATGTTTCCCCTAGTCCTGCTGCCGCCTAGATGTGGCTGTGGTTGATCCATCACCGTGCCACATGAAACAGGACCTGGGGTGGACACACCTAGTTCTGTGTATGCAAAATCCTGGAGTGCTGGAGCAGAATGAAACTTCTGAAGCTTTGAAAAAGCCCATCCTTGACAGCAAATGATCAAACTCTAACTGGATCCTATTTAACTGTCATTTTTAACACTTACTTTTTGATCGCAAATTTAACCAACAACTTACATTTATATAGCACCTTTAAGGTAGAAAAATGTCCCAAGGTGTACTACAGAGCCAATAGCTTTGATCTTCCTAATATTTCACTGGAGGAAACAGTGGCTCATCCAAGATTGGATATTGGACGAGCAGTCTGACAACACAGAGGCAGTAGAAGGGTCAAGAGAGAGGTGGTGGTAAGGTAGAGCTGGGTGTCGTCAGCGTACGTGTGGAACCTGACCCCATGTCTAAAGATGATGCTGCCACGAGGCAGAATATAGATGAGGAAGAGGAGGGGGCCAAGGATAGATCCTTGGGAACTCCAAATGTAACAGTGCAGGAGTGGGAGCGGGAGTGGGAAGTGAAGACATTGCAGCAGATGCTCTGGCTATGATCAGATAAGCCAGAGTGGAACCAGGCGAGGGCAGTCTTACTGAGCTGGAGAAGTGAAGAGAGGTGTTGTAGGAGGATGGCATGGTCAACCGTGTCAAAAGCTGCAGACAGGTTAAGAAGGATGAGGAGAGATAGTTTATCATGGTCACCGTCTGAAAATTACATAGAATCTACAGTCCAGAAATAGGCCATTGGGGTCAACTGGTCTATACTACTGTTTATAGTCCGCACAAACCTCCTCACACTCTAATTACCTCTTTCCACCCTGCCCCTATAACCCTCTAGTCCCTTTCTTCCTCATGTATGCATCAACCCCGACCTTCAATGCACCAATGCTCTCTGCTTGAACCACTCCATGTGGTGATGAGCCCCACATTCTATTTCTTTATTTGATCTTTTAGTAGCTATCTTACATTTATGCTCTCTTGTTCTGGACTCACCCACAAATGGAAACAGTTTCTCTACGAATACCCGACAAACTCCTTCATAATTTTAATCATTCCAATTTGTTGGCTGTTTATATGAAGAACAGTTTTCTGGTGGAAAGGAAACCAATTTGCAGTTGAAGAATGTGTGGAGGTAAGTAACAATGACATATTCAGGTAATCCAAAGTAGATCAGCCATGATCTCATTGAATGGCGGAGCAGGCTCGAAGGGCCGAATGGCCTACTCCTGCTCCTATTTCTTATGTTCTTAGATTCAATAGTAACTTTCAAAAGGGAATTGGATATATACTTAAAGGAAAAATTTGCAGGGCTATGGGGAACTAATTGGATAGCTCTTTCAAAGAGCCAGCACCGGCACCAGGAGCTGAATGGACTACTTCTGCACTGTAGGATTCTAGAATTACTTCTCAGTCTTCTTTTACCAGAGAAAAGAGCTGCAGCCTTCTCAATCTTTCCTGATAGTTACATCCTCTACATTCTAGTAACATCCTTGTAAATCTTTCCTGCACTTTCTCCAGTGCTTCAATAACCTTTTTCAGTATGAACTGCCCACAGTATTCCAAGTGTGGTCGAATCAAGTTTCTATATAAATTTAACATCACCGACCTGCTTTGTATTCTATTCCTCTAGAAATGAGCACCAGTACTTGGTTTACACTCCTTATGGCCTTGTTAATTTGTGTTGCTACTTTTAACAATTTATGTATCTGTATTCCCAGATCTCTTTGCTCTTCTACTTCATTTTGATTCTTACCTTCCAAGGATATAGAAACATAGAACATAGCAAAATAGGAGCAGGAGTCAGGCCATTCGGCCCTTCGAGCCTGCTCCGCCATTCAATATGATCATGGCTGATCCTCTATCTCAATACCATATTCCCGCTCTCTCCCCATACCCCTTGATGCCTTTTGTGTCTAGAAATCTATCTATCTCCTTCTTAAATATATTCAGTGACTTGGCCTCCACAGCCTTCTGTGGTAGAGAATTCCAAAGGTTCACCACCCTCTGAGTGAAGAAATTTCTCCTCATCTCAGTCCTAAATGTCCTACCCCGTATCCTGAGACTGTGACCCCTCGTTCTAGAGCCCCCCAGCCAGGGGAAACATCCTCCCTGCATCCAGTCTGTCTAGCCCTGTCAGAATTTTATACGTTTCAATGAGATCCCCTCTCATTCTTCTAAACTCTAGTGAATACAGGCCTAGTCGACCCAACCTCTCCTCATACGACAGTCCTGCCATCCCAGGAATCAGTCTGGTGAACCTTCGCTGCACTCCCTCTATGGCAAGTATATCCTTTCTTATGTAAGGAGACCAAAACTACACACAGTACTCCAGGTGTCTCCTTATCCCTCCTGCCTAAATGAACCACCTCACACTTTGTGACATTATGAATCATCTCACCCTTTGTGCAGCCCATCTGAAATTCCCTCAAGTAAAATTTGACATGAATCTTGTCATTTAAGTATGTAGTAATACTGGGCGGCCTGCTGGTGGCGCTGTCCAGGGAGAGTATAAATACTCGGGCTTGGGCCCAGCTTGCTTTGGACATTCCTCAACAGGAACTAGTAAAGGACACAACTAGATCTCCATGTTGGAAAACAGTTGATTAAAGCTTTGTTTAACGCTTAGACCAAGTGCCTAGTAGTTTTCTTACGTCAAAATTCATTGCTCCAAAATTGGGCCGTCTGCCCAATAGGCAGGGTAATTTTTGTGCCACAATTCTGATATCCGTCGCTGGCATGTGAATCTCTACTTTGGGATGCAGACATGTGAAATTACCCTTGTATTAACATCTAACGTCTTTGTACTAATAATCCAGAATTTGTTGTCTAATCCATTGTTGTATATTGGCAGAAATAACCTAGGGTTCTGCCCCACAGTCACATCACAATTTGCATTCACAGCTCATATGGGAAAATCAGAGCTAAGTGCTTTTTCCTGCATTCCTTGCTGTGAGTCTATTGAAGAACGCATATGGGGTGTTGCTACTCACTCCTGATCAGACACTAGGCCCTGCCCTCAAAGACAAGTATGCTGCCACTTTCTATAAAACCTTTATTTATAATCAGCTACACCCACTATCCCCACATTATTTACCTAATTATATACCGTGTCTGTCAACAAGAAGATCATCATTACTCAGTAACGCCTCATCGCACTGCCAATGCACCTTTAAGTGTTTTTCCTACCAACAATATCCCGCTAATAAAACATCCTATTTGAAATTCCACCGTCAGATGTGCTTCCCAACATTACTCCCACCAGGATCATCTTCTCACTGTCCAAAAATGATTCTTCTGTCTACATCCTGATCCCATAGACACCCCACCCCCATTGTACAGGTATCCACTTTACTATTGTCTCTCTGTCTTCTGTCTCAAACGCTGCCTACACTCAACACTGTCCTAATTTGCCCCATTACCCTAGCCAGTAAATGTTTCTCCACATACCTGATCAACTGGCCAATCTCTTCTATCTTGCTCTATGTATCTCCATGTCATACACAGGTGACCTTACTATTTATCCCTCTCTTTATTTATATAACACTCTGGCTTTATCACCATCTGTACCAACCTGTTACTTCTCCCACAGAATTCCGAGACACAAAACCAACCAACCAAGGTCTCCTCTGTTCTCCACCAGTGCCACCCTTTCTTGCATCTAGCCTAGTTTAACATCTGTTTCCTCGCTCTGTAAGACCAAGCTCATGGTTTCGGAAGCCCTTGCTTCCAGCTCTGCCCCGGGCCATCTCTGCTTTGTAAAGGGTGGATGGAAGGAGTCGGGAGACTGGGGGAACTCCCAGGGAACTTAGTGGCTGTTGTTTTTCACTGTATATGCTGACCTGAGCGAAGAGGTGAAATGGCACTCAAAAACAGTGAATAAATGTCAGTGATGTGATTGCTCCGTTCTGTTTTGTGAACAATAGCTTTGAAAAGGCTTTGGGATTTAACTTTCCTGTTTCCTGACAACTTGGATATCATTTTTGGGACTTTTGATTTGTTCACATTCAGCCAATCAAATAATCGATTGGTACAACAGGTCAGTGGTTATTTGAGCCAATCCCGATTTTTTGCCCGACATGTGTGAAGCCACATTTTGAGGCCTGATGCCTGTGAACCGTGTGGTGCTGTGGGTGTGCACCAGTAATAAGACTCTTCATTACATAGATTGGTCAAGCCAAATGAAATTGATGGGACAATTTCTTGCATACAAGCAGGTTTAAAACACACCTGAGCTGCGTTCGTCAGGTCAGGTCAGATCAGTGCCACAGGGATTTTAAAAAGCGGGCAGTACGGACTGCAATGCAAATCTCCACAAATTGTTGGCTTTGCGATTTTCCTGCCTACTTTCTGAATTAACATCTGTGCTAAATACAGGCGCACTACTAGATCTAGAAATGCTGATATTATATAAAAATACAGTATCTACGAATACATTTAAAGGGACAGTGAGTTGATAAGAATGTTGGATGGATTTTTTTTCGTTTATTTACCAAACTATAATGCAGTGTCAGGCCATTGCACCACTTTCTGTGACATCATGATGATGAAAGTACAACATGGCTCTTTCCTCCCCCACCCCAAACAGGAATATGTTTGCTAAACATCTTTTGATGAAGATAGTGCCTCTTTGAA
Organism: Squalus acanthias; assembly: GCA_030390025.1. Taxonomy (NCBI): domain Eukaryota; kingdom Metazoa; phylum Chordata; class Chondrichthyes; order Squaliformes; family Squalidae; genus Squalus; species Squalus acanthias. The sequence goes on from CM059429.1 coordinate 92,465,192, forward strand.
ACGTGTACACATTCTCAGGTCAGATAACACTAATAGACTATCGGCTTAGGGGGGCCGCCTGAAGCCTTAGAATGTTGCCAGGGATGGTAGCCCAGTGGTAAACTGCCAGCCCACTGATTACCAGGTCAAATTCCACTGTGACAAGTTGTGAAATTTAAATACTGGTTATGTGTGGGCTGGCGTCCAAACAAATGACTGTAAAAGTTACTGGATCATTGTAAGAACCCAACTGGTTCAATCATGTCCTTCTGGGACGGTAACCTGCCACCCCTACCCAGTCTGGCCTATACGTGACTCCAGTCCCACACTATGTGGTTGACTCTTAATGCCCACCGGGCAACCAAGGATGGGCAGTAACAACCGTCTTGGTGGGCTCAGCCATATCCCAAGAACATTTAAAAATAGGTGCATTTATTACTTTGTACAGAGTTTCTGCTTTGCTCATTTTGTATAATCAGCACAAGTGTGTTGCACTGGTCACAGGGGAACTATGTAAATAATGAGCTTTAGCTAAACAAGGTACTTTCTATAACAGCATTTAATACATTTTCAGAGGAATGGAACAGATGATGGAGAATATTTATTCGACACTGGTAAAAAAGATTACATGGAATTCACCAAAATAATAACGTGGAAAGGACAGAAGTAAGTAACTGTTAGTAATTACAATTATCTGAACTAAAACCTTCTACTGATGCAGTAGGAACGGACTTAGGATGAATTTGTCTGTGTAAATTCAATTTATATTTGATGCGCCATAAATTCGTGGCGTATGTTTTCGCTGGGTGTTATAGTGCCATTGACACAATCCAAATGAGAACACTACCTGTAGACTTGCATTTCTATAACGCCTTTGATGATCTCAGGACGTTCCAAAGTGCTTTACAGTCAATTAAGTTCTTTTTGAAGTATAGCCACTGTTGTAATGTAGGAAATGCATCAGCCAATTTGCGCACAGCAAGCTCCCAGAAACAGTAATGAGATAAATGACCAGATAATTTGTTTGGTTGAGGGAGAAATATTGGCCAGGACACCAAGGACAACTCCCTTGCTCTTCATTGAAAATTGGCATGGGATCTTTTAAGTCCACCTGAAAGAGCAGATGGGGCCTCAGTTTACCGTTTCATCTGAAAGACGGCACCTCCGACAGTGCAGCACTCCCTCAGCACTGCACTGGAGTGTCAGCCTAGATTTTTGTGTTCAAGTCTCTGGAGTGGGGCTTGAACCCACAACCTTCTGACTCAGAGGCAAGGTTGCTACCCAGGGAGCCATGGCTGACACAGCTTGGGTACATAGAACATAAGAAATAGGTGCAAGAGTCGGCCATTTGGCCCCTTGAGCCTGCTCCGCCATTCAGTAAGATCATGGCCGATCCTCTAAATTATCTCCACTTTTTTTTCATTTGTTCCTGGGATGTGGGCATCGCTGGCAATGCTAGCATTTATTGCCCATCCCTAATTGCCCTTGAGAAGGTGGTGGTGAGCCATCTTCTTGAACCGCTGCAGTCCGTGTGGTGAAGGTGCTCCCACAGTGCTGTTAGGGAGGGAGTTCCAGGATTTTGACCCAGTGACGATGAAGGATCGGCGATATACTTCCAAGTCAGGATGGTGTGTGACTTGGAGGGGAATTGGAGGTGGTGGTGTTCCCATGTGCCTGCTGCCCTTGTCCTTCTAGGTGGAAGAGGTCGCAGGTTTGGGGGGTGCTGCCGAAGAAGCTTTGGCGAGTTGCTGCAGTGCATCTTGTAGATGGTACACACTATAGCCACGGTACGTCGGTGGTGGAGGGAATTAATGTTTAAGGTGGTTGATGGGGTGCCAATCAAGCAGGCTGCTTTGTCCTGGATGGTGTCAAGCTTCTTGAGTGTTGTTGGAGCTGCACTCATCCAGGCAAGTGGAGAGTATTCCATCACACTCCTGACTTGTGCCTTGTAGATGGTGGAAAGGCTTTGGGGAGTCAGGAGGTGAGACACTCGCCGCAGAATACCTAGCCTCCGACCTGCTATGTTGCCACAGTATTTATGTGGCTGGTCCAGTTAAGTTTCTGGTCAATGGTGACCCCCAGGATGTTGATAGTGGGGGATTTGGCGATGGTAATGCCATTGAATGTCAAGGGGAGGTGGTTAGACTCTCGCTTATTGGAGATAGTCATTGCCTGGCACTTCTGTGGCGCGAATGTTACCTGCCACTTATCAGCCCAAGCCTGAACGTCGTCCAGGTCTTGTTGCATGCGGGCATGGACTGCTTCATTATCTGAGGAGTTGTGAATGGTGCTGAACACTGTGCAGTCATCAGCGAACATCCCCATTTCTGACCTTATGTTGGAGGGAAGGTCATTGATGAAGCAGCTGAAGATGGTTGGGCCTAGGACACTGCCCTGAGGTACTCCTGCAGCAATGTCCTGGGGCTGTGATGATTGACCTTCAACCACCACAACCATCTTCCTTTGTGCTAGGTGTGACTCCAGCCAGTGGAGAGTTTTCCCCCTGATTCCTGTTGACTTCAGTTTTACTAGGGCTCCTTGATGCCAGACTTGGTCAAATGCTGCCTTGATGTCAAAGGCAGTCACTCTCACCTCACCTCTGGAATTCAGCTCCTTTTTCCATGTTAGGACCAAGGCTGTAATGAGTTCGGGAGCCGAGTGGTCTAGGCAGAACCCAAACTGGGCATCAGTGAGCAGGTTATTGGTGATTAAGTGCCGCTTGATAGCACTGTCGATGACACCTTCCATCACTTTGCTGATGATTGAGAGTAGACTGATGAGGCGGTAATTGGCTGGGTTGGATTTGTCCTGCTTTTTGTGGACAGGACATACCTGGGCAGTTTTCACATTGTTGGATAGATACCAGTGTTGTAGCTGTACTGGAACAGCTTGGCTAGAGGCGCAGCTAGTTCTGGAGCACAAGTCTGCAGCACGATAGCCAGGATGTTGTCGGGGCCCATAGCCTTTGCTGTATCCAGTGCGCTCAGCCGTTTCTTGATATCACGTGGAGTGAATCGAATTGGCTGAAGACTGGCTTCTGTGATGGTGGGGAACTCGGGAGTAGGCCGATATGGATCATTCATTCGGCACTTCTGGCTGAAGTTGGTTGCAAACGCTTCAGCCTTGTCTTTTGCACTCACGATCTGGGCTCCTCCATCATTGAGGATGGGGATATTCTTGGGGGGAGAAATTCAGTATCGCCCCATTTGGGGCGCAATTATCGGCCGGGTGCAAAGATTAGCGCCTGGCGCTAATTATCGCCACCGACTGCAAACTTGACTTTTATCGCCCCTGGAGGTGATTGGAGCGCTAAATCAGGCACTTCACACCTGTCTTAAGGCGAAAAGGCCAAGGAGCGAGGCACTACCTCAGAGCGCTGGCGAAGCTCATGTGATGTCAGTCAGCAATGGAACACACACACAATGGCGCGGGCCAGTTCTTAAAGGGGAGGGTTGATCTTGCTTTCTATCCACATCCTGCTCATTGCAGCCTTGAATCTCGGTCTGGAGAGACCTGCACATCAAATCTGCTGGAAAGAACAATGGAGAGTACCAGGGAAAGAGCTCAGAGTGCAGCCCCCACAGTCTCTTCTAAATCGATACAAGGAAGGGAAAATCAAAATGAACCTGCAAAGCGCTGCTCAGTACCCAAAACTCCTTCACACAGCGTTGAATCTCTCCAGAAGTCTCTCTCTCTCTCTCTCAGAATGTGTGGTTCAAAAATGTCACCAACAATAAAAGGCAGGAAGTGGTCGCCTTTAAATAGCGCTCCCCCAGTCCCTTCCTGACTGCAAAACGCTCCCCTCAACCTGTCGTTGCTAGCGGCAGGCGGTAAGGCAGGGGGCGCCACTCAATATCCGCTCCGAGGCGATACCGGGGTGTTGCGCACTCGACTGATGTCACGATCTACCGGCGCAGGAGATCGTGGCGGTAGTGTTTAGCGCCGTCGCAAAATGTCTAGTTAATTTCACGAGCGGCGCAAACATCGCCGCGCCCGGGCGCTAGATGCTTTGCGCCCCATTAGCGCCCTCTTAAGGCGCTAACGGGAGGCGCAACCAACTGAATTTTTCCCCCTTGGAGCCTTATATAATTTCAGTAAAACTCTTCCAATCCCTTTGGAATAAAGGCTAATATTCCATTTGCCTTCCTAATTGCTTGCTAAACCTGCATGTTAATTTTCTGTGATTCGTGTACAAGGACACCCAGGTCCTTCTCAATGCCAACATTTTTCAGTCTCTCACCATTTAAAAAATATTCTGCTTTTCTATTTTTCCTACCAAAGTGGATAACTTCACATTTCCCCACATTATATTCCATCTGCCACCTTATTGCCCACTCACTTCTGCTTGCTCCCGGCGAAGAGACTCGAGGTGTTCAGCGCCTTCCCGGATGCTTCTCCTCCACTATAACCCTTTGCAGGCTCTTTGCGTCCTCCTCACAGCTTACTTTCCCATCTATCCTTGTATCATCAGCAAACTTGGATACATTACACTCGGTCCCCTTATCTCAGCCATTGATGTAGATTGTGAATAGCTGAGGCCCAAGCACTGATATTTGCGGCACCCCACTAGTTACAGCCTGCCAACCCGAAAATCACCTGTTTATTCCTACTCTCTGTTTTCTGTCCGTTAACCAATCCTCAATCCATGCTACTCTATTACACCCAATCTCATGAGCCCTTATCTTGTGTAACAACCTCTTGTGTGGCACCTTATCGAATGACTTCTAAAAATCCAAATACACTACATCCACTGGTTCCCCCTTATCTTCTTCTCTTTCTTCTTCTTAGGCAGTCCCTCGGAACCGAGGATGACTTGCTTCCACATTAAAAATGAGTTTGCAGGTGACTGATGAGTCCAATGCAGGACCTACAGTCTCTGTCACAGGTGGGGCAGACGGTGGTTGAAGGGGCGGGTGGGTGGGGTGCTTGGGTTGACGTGCGCTCCTTGCGCTGCCTGCGCTTGGCTTCCGCTTGCTCCCGGCGAAGAGACTCGAGCTGTTCGGCGCCTTCCCGGATGCTTCTCCTCCACTTTGTGCGGTCTTGGGCCAGGGATTCCCAGGTGTCGGTGGGGATGTTACACTTTTTCAAGGAGGCTTTGAGGGTGTCCTTGAAGCGTTTCCTCTGCCCACCTGGGGCTCTCTTGCCGTGCCGGAGCTCCGAGTAGAGTGCTTGTTTTGGGAGTCTCGTATCGGGCATGCGGACAATGTGCCTTATCTACCCTGCTAGTTACAACCTCAAAAAGCTCTATTAGATTTGTCAAACACGATTTCCCTTTTATAAATACGTGTTGACAGCCATTCAGCCTGCCAGACATTCAGACATTCAGCCATTCAGCCTGCCAGCCATTCAGCGAGTGGAAACGATTTCTCCTTATTTACTCTATCAAAACCCCTCATGATTTTGAACACCTCTATTAAATCTCCCCTTAACCTTCTCTGCTCTAAGGAGAACAATCCCAGCTTCTCCAGTCTCTCAACATAACTGAAGTCTCTCACCCCTGCGACCATTCTAGTAAATCTCCTCTGCACCCTCTCCAAGGCCTTGACATCCTTCCTAAAGTGCGGTGCCCAGAATTGAACACAATACTCCAGCTGAGGCCTAACCAGTGTTTTATAAATGTTTAGCATAACTTCCTTGCTTTTATACTCTATTCCTCTATTAATAAAGCCCAGGATCCTGTAAGCTTGTTTAACAGCCTTCTCAACTTGTCCTTCCACCTTCAAAGATTTGTCTACATACCCACCCAGGTCTCTCTGTTCCTGCACTCCCTTTAAAATTGTACCCTTTAGTTTATATTGCCTCTCCTCATTCTTCCTACCAAAATGCCTCAAATGTTAATGGTACTGTTTACCTTATAGACAGAATTTAATCACACCTTTTATAGAAGAAAAATGAAATACTGTCATATAACGAAAGTTCTGCTCTTTCCTTTCTACTTTTGAATGACTTACGTTAAAAGCACTCTGCTCATTCTGGGAAGGTTGGAGAGGTGAATGATGTTTATTATGTAGTGATGTAATGTGTATAGCATTAAACAATGCCGGGGCTGAGAATGCAGGCAGTGGATTGCTGCTCTCTGGGTACTGTGTGCGCGTGGTGTGCGATGAGTTGATCTCTCGCTATAATGCATAATATTGCATCACTCCAGGAGCAGAGCACATGAAGCAGGGGTCCGCATTATCTGGTGCCAGCAACTATTAGAGGAATACTGGCCGCCATAAAGCTGTACTGCTACTGAAGGGTAGCAAATGGCTGCAGCAAGACCAGGGCAATAACCAGCACACTGGAGATGCAGCTTTGCAGGGTCTGATGCTGCAAGTGCTGAAGGAAAAGGAGGTTCTATTTGGACATCTCTCTGCACAGTAGCATGAGAGGAGCCTGGATGGAGGCAGAAGAAGAGTGAATGATGTCTTACCTGTGACCAGATCATGGGAGCAGATGAGGAAGACATTTGCTTAATCTTAGACTATTGCCGTACAATGCAATGTAACTGCACTTTACTGTAAGCTTGGTGGAGTATCACAGGGAGAAAATGCACAACACTCTGCCAACTGTTCACCAACTTTCCAAATGTACTTGCATGTCAATGTCTTGATGCAGCATTGTGTATTGGTTAAATGTCGATGAGGCTGCCCTGTGGCCCATGAAATGTGGAAAGAACAAAGACAAAGCATGCAACCAACGCAAGCTATCTGCATGCAACATGTTCACAGACCATCACAAGCTGGCTGGTGACTGAAGTCCTCTTCTGCCATTGGTTGTGGCAAGGTCTCTTCTTCATCTATTCTATGGTGATGGCCCTTTGCAGGGCAAGGTTGTGTAAAGGGCATTGGGTTGCAATCATCTTGGATACCTAAGTTGACCTGACCTGCATGCTTCCTCTATTCTGACCCTTCTTCCTTCAAAGCCAGTGAATAGAGAGGGATAGCCAGTGAGATATCATAAGTTATATTTCAGCAGAGCCCAATCACAGATTGCTCAGCTAACACCCACAGATAGCAAATGGAGAGAAGCTTTAAGAAGGTGTGAATAGCTTTATCAGTGAAAGCCAAGGAAACCATTATATAAACAATGAAGTTGCTTGGCCAACATACAACAACAACTTGTATTTATATAGCGCCTTTAACGTAGTAAAACATCCCAAGGCGCTGCACAGGAGCATTTTAAGACCAAAAATTTGACACCGATCCACATAAGGATAAATTAGGGCAGGTGACCAAAAGCTTGGTCAAAGAGGTAGGTTTTAAGGAGCATCTTAAAAGGAGGAAAGAGAGGTAGCGAGGCGGACAGGTTTAGGCAGGGAATTCCAGAGCTTAGGGTCCAGGCAACAGAAGGCACGGCCACCAAAGGTTGAGCGATTATAATCAGGGATCCTCAAGAGGGCAGAATTAGAGGAGTGTACTGGGTTGTGGGGCTGAAGGAGATTACAGAGATAGGAAGGGGCGAGGCCATGGAGGGATTTGAAAACAAGGATGAGAATTTTGAAATCGAGGCGTTGCTTAACCGGGACCCAAAGTAGGTCAGTGAGCACAGGGGGTGATGGGCGAACGGGACTTGGTGCGAGTTAGGACACGGACAACTACTTGATGTAACTACAAAACAGACTCCTCTTTAACTAACAGCCATCACTAGAGGTGAATAGGTCAACCATTTAAAAATGAAAAGAAAAGAAAGACTTGGATTTATATAACACCTTTCATGAACTCAGACGTCCCAAAGTGCTTTATCAGCAATGGAGTACTTTTTGAAGTGTAGTCACCTTGATGTGCACAGAATTGGTCAAGACAAAGAATTGAATGATTGACACCATGTTCAATATTTTCTGTTGGACAGATCTCTAAGCTGGTGGACATCAAATTCTTGCAACATGATAAATGGAACAGATGGATCTAGCTTCCACCCATTGATAAAAAAGAACGAGAACCTATACATTTTTGCATCTGATATTTGCAGGTAATTGCACAAATGTAAGGTGAGTACTGTATTACAAAAAGTATATAGAGGCACTGGAGAAAGTGCAAAAAAGATTTACAAGGATGATACCAGAATTGAGAGGTTATACTTATCAGGAAAGATTGAACAGGCTGGGTCTCTTTTCTCTAGAAAAGAGAAGACTGAGGGGTGATCTGATAGAGGTCTTTAACATTATGAAAGGGTTTGATCGGGTAGATGTAGAGAAGATGTTTCCACTTGTGGGGGAGACCAGAACTAGGGGCCATCAATATAAGATAGTCACTAATAAATCCAATAGGGAATTCAGGAGAAACTTCTTTACCCAGAGAGTGGTGAGAGTGTGGAACTCGCTACCACAGGGAGTGGTTGAGGCGAATAGTATGGATGCATTTAAGGGGAAACTAGATAAACACATGAGGGAGAAAGGAATAGAAGGATATGTTGATGGGGTGAGATGAAGAGGGGTGGGAGGAGGCTCGTGTGGAGCACAAACACCGGCACGGACCAGTTGGGCCGAATAGCCTGTTTCTGAGCTGCAAATACGATGTAAGCCTGATGTGTTACCATGGCAGCGGGCAAGTTGCACAAGCGCAGTGCATTTAATTTTCTCGTCCATTACTTGCTGACTCAGCCTGTTCTCATTGGCCAGATCCTGGCACTGGCTGTCTTGCCTCTGGCAGCAGTTGCTCAGTTCTTACCCGGGCAGATGGCCCTGTACAACCCCGCCTCCGACTGCTGTTCCTGGCGATAATACAGCCTGTCGCTGGGCCTGCCCCCCTTCCCCCACCCCGCTCCCCACTTCCCCGCTCCTGCCTCCTGCAGCACACAGCAGCTGTCACTATGGTAACAGGGAGACCCCGCGGGCAGGATCAGCAGCGAGTGCTGCCTGGTCCCAGCCTCACCAGGGAGACCCCGTGGGCAGGATCAGGAGGCCCAGAAGAGGGCAATTTATTTGACTTTTTAAAGATGTCCTTGGGGGCCAGAAGGAGCAGGAGTCTTGGGCCTCCGCTGCCTCTGGTTTCCTGCGATTGCCTGGGATGCCCCGCTCTCTTTACCGACCTTGCCAGCAACCTTTCCTGCTGATAATTCCTGCAACCTCCCGCCACATTCGGCCTACTCCCACCTACTGGCCTGATGCCACCAGGTTTGGCAAAGGCCAGGTCCGATATTTTTTTAACTTTAAAATTTTTTCAAAATGTATTAATTCCTGGGATGTGGGCATCACTGGCAAGGCCAGCATTTATTGCCCATCCCTAGTTGCCCTTGAGAAGGTGGTGGTGAGCCGTCTTCTTGAACCGCTGCAGTCTGTGTTGTGAAGGTAATCCCACAGTGCTGTTAGGGAGGGAGTTCCAGGATTTTGACCCAGCGACGATGAAGGAACGGCGATATACTTCTAAGTCAGGATGGTGTGTGACTAGGAGGGGAACTTGGAGGTGGTGGTGTTCCCATGCGGCTGCTGCCCTTGTCCTTCTAGGTGGAAGAGGTCGTGGGTTTGGGAGGTGCTGTTGAAGAAGCCTTGGCGAGTTGCTGCAGTGCATCTTGTAGATGGTACACACTGCAGCCACGGTACGCCGGTGGTGGAGGGAGTGAATGTTTAAGGTGGTGGATGGGGTGCCAATCAAGCAGATTGGATAGTGTCGAGCTTCTTGAGTGTTGTTGGAGCTGCACTCATCCAGGCAAGTGGAGAGTATTCCATCACACTCCTTACTTGTGCCTTGTAGCTGGTGGAAAGGCTTTGGGGAGTCAGGAGTTACTCGCCGCAGAATACCGAGCTTCTGACCTGCTCTTGTACCACAGTATTTATGCGGCAGGTCCAATTAGGTTTCTAGTCAATGGTGACCTCCAGGATGTTGATGGTGGGGGACTTGACAATGGTAATTGAATACCAATGAATGTCAAGGGGAAGTGGTTAGACTTTCTCTTGTTGGAGATGGTCATTGCCTGGCAATTATGTGGCACGAATGTTACTTGCCATTTATCAACCTAAGCCTGAATGTTGTTGAGGTCTTGCTGCATGTGGGCATGGACTGCTTCATTATCTGAAGAATTGTGAATCAGACTGAACACTGTGCAGTCATCAGCGAACATCCCCACTTCTGACCTTATGATGGAGGAAAGGTCATTGATGAAGCAGCTAAAAATGGTTGGGCCGAGGACACTGCCCTGAGGTATACTCCTGCAGCAGTATATTTCAACTTCCACCCTCCATAAGCTTGAACTCATCCAAAACTCTTCTGCCTGGGTCCTAACTCGGAGGAAGTTCTGTTCACCTATCACCCCTGTGCTTACTGACCTACATTGGCTCCAGGTCTGGCAACGTCTGGATTTTAAAATTCTTATCCTTTTTTTCAAATCCCTCCATGACCTCACCCCACCTTATCTCTGTAACCTTCTCCAGCCCTACGACCCTCCAAGATATCTGCACTCCTCCAATTCTGGATTCTTGCACATCCCTGATTTTAATCACTCTACCATTGGTGGTCGTGCCTTCCGCTGCCGAGGCCCTAAGCTCTGTAATTCCCTCCCTAAACCTCTCCGCCTCTCTACCTCTCTCTCCTCATTTAAGACACTCCTTAAAACCTACCTCTTTGCCCAACTGGTCCATGCCAGTGTTTATGCTCCACACAAGCCTCCTCCGACCCCTCTTCATCTAGCCCTGTGTTAATGTTTCAATACATTGTGACCTGGAGGGAAGGGAGTGAACTGAGAGAGTCAGTTGAGAGATAACAGGAGAGAGAGATACTTTTGGTTACAGAGTGACATTGGCAGAGGTTGAGAGAAGATTGCCTACCTACCCAACCTCCCTGCCTTGAGAAAGGAAAGATTGAATTATGTTAGAAATGCAGAACAAACTTGCTGAGTGTGATTCTACCAGCACGATTTGACTGGTGAAGCTATACTGCTCAGAATTGTGCGGGGAAGTAGAACGATATCTTGCATTCTTCAGCTATTACTCCACATATTTGAGGCTGGGGAGGGGAGGAGCGGAGGTGAGGAGCGGAGCAGGAGGGGTGAGCGGAAGGGAGGGGCGGAGCGGGAGGGAGAAGGCAACTTAAAAAACCTTAAACAAAAAATGACTTTTTAATTTCCCTGCTTCATACAGGTCTTTGTATATGAAGCTTGAAAAGGAGCTGGAAGTGCAAGGAATCAATGCATATCGATTTGTTCTTCCGAAAGAGGTTTTTGCAATTGACCATCCCAATAATAAAGGATTTTGTCCATCAGGGAACTGCCATCTGTCAGGGATTCAAAACATCAGCATCTGCAGACAAGGTGGAGCATTTAAATACTCTCATTCTGTAGGTTCAGAGGGCAACACACAACTGGCGGTGTAATCTAATTTTTACAAGTGCTAAAGACTGAATCATTTAGGAGTATCACAAGCACATTATTGTTCTCTTAGCATTTACGTAGAATTACAGAGAGTGTACAGCACAGAAACAGGCCGTTCGGCCCCACTGCTCTTTGCCGGTGTTTATATATTCTCACCACTCTCTGGGTAAAGAGGTTTCTCCTGAATTCCCTATTGGATTTTTTAGTGACTATCTTATATTTTTGGCCCCTAGTTAATATAAAAACATAATAAATAGGAGCAGGAGTAGGCCAGTCAGCCCTTCGAGACTGCTCCGCCATTCAATAAGATCATGGCTGATCTTCTACCTCAACTCCACAGTTCTGGTCTCCCCCATTTGTGGAAACATCTCCTCTACGTCTACCCTATCAAACCCCTTCATCATTTTAAAAGACCTCTATTAGGTCACCCCTCAGTCTTCTCTTTTGTAGAGAAAAGAGCCCCAGCCTGTTCAGTCGTTCTTGATAGATATATCCTCTCAGTTCTGGTATCATTCGAGTAAATCTTTTTTGCACCTTCTCCAGTGCCTCTATATCCTTTTTATAATATGGAGACCAGGTAGATTACATTGCCCATCTGCATATTGCCCTTTACAGTATATTGACTTCTTTTCACACACTAAGTGATCCTGACCATTTCTAGTAATTTGGTTGGTGTTTGAGTGGGCAACACATGCACTAACCTTGGCCAATGGCCCAGCTGATAGTGTGTACTCATTGTGTGGAGTATCACAGACTAAACCTCTGTACCAACATTCTTTGGCATGTTGTGTTGAAGCCCTGGGATCCTAGCATTGTGTTTATCCACATTTGTAGCATAATCACATGTTGTGCTATTGGACACCCTGAAGTAATCTGCCAAAGTGCAATGCTGCATTTTAGGTCACAGGCACCTTCTGATGGTTGAGCAGTTTTGTCTCTGCTTGGATCTCCCATACACCAAAAGTTGAAGAACCTTAGTAAAAAGGAAACAGAGCCACAAAAAGCACCTCAAATATTATTTTTCATAATGAATTATCTTAAAAAGATGGAACAAACTATATAAGATAGTCAGTAATAAATACAATAGTGAATTCAGGAGAAACTTCTTTACCAAGAGAGTGGTGAGAATGTGGAACTCGCTACCGCAGGGAGTGGTTGAGGCGATGGGAAGCTAGATAAACACATGAGGGGGAAAGGAATAGAAGGATGTGTTGATGGGATTAGATGAAGAAGGGTGGGAGGAGGCTCGTGTGGAGCAGAAACATCGGCCTGGACCAGTTGGGCCGAATGGCCTGTTTCTGTGCTGTACATTCTACGTAAAAAACATGCTGAGTCTGTTGCTAACTGCACAGTTTGATTTTCTTCATCCTGGTTAATCTGCACTGCTCGGAATTGAGCTGGGAAGTAGGACCACTTGCCAATACTCTGCAGGTACTGCTCCATATATGATTCTTCATGCTACATTTCATATAAGGAGAGAGGAATATAAGCAGTAATGGTGTAAACATACATAAGAACATAAGAAAAAGCCATTTAGCCCATAAACACTCACATTTCTAGCTTACAAACTATATTTGAACAACATGGATTGAGAATTGGTTAACAGACAGAAACCAAAGAGTAGGGATAAACGGGTCTTTTTCAGGATGGCAGGCTGTGACTAGCGGGGTACCGCAAGGATCGGTGCTTGGGCCCCAGCTATTCACAATCTATATCAATGATTTGGATGAGGGAACTAAATGTAACATTTCCAAATTTGCTGATGATACAAAGCTAGGTGGCAGTGTCAGTTGCGAAGAGGATGTGAAGAGGCTTCAAGGGGATCTCGACAGGCTCAGTGAGTGGGCGACAACATGGCAGATGGAATATAATGTGGATAAATGTGAAGTTATCCACTTTGGTAGAAAAAACAAAAAGGCAGAGTATTTCCTAAATGGTGAAAGATTGGGGAATGCAAATGCTCAAAGGGACCTGGGTGTCCTTGTACATGAGTCACTGAAAGTAAATGTGCAGGTGCAGCAAGCCATTGGGAAGGCAAATGGTATGCTGGCCTTCATTACAAGAGGATTTGAGTACAGGAGTAAAGAAGTCTTACTCCAATTATATAGGGCCTTGGTGAGACCACACCTGGAGTACTGTGTACAATTTTGGTCTCCTTACCTGAGGAAGGATATACTTGCCATAGAGGGAGTGCAACGAAGGTTCACGAGATTGATTCCTGGGATGGCGGGACTGTCGTATGAGAAGAGATTGAGTAAACTAGGCCTGTATTCTCTTGAATTCAGAAGAATGAGAGGGGATCTCATTGAAGCATGCACAATTATTACAGGGCTTGATAGGGTGGATGCTGGGAGAATGTTTCCCTTGGCTGGGGAGTCTAGAACCAGGGGCCACAGCCTCAGGATAAAGGGTAGGCCATTCAGGACTGAGATGAGAAGAAATTTCTTCACACAGAGGGTGGTGAATCTTTGGAATTCTCTACCCCAGATGGCTGTGGAGGCTCAGTCATTGGGTATATTCAAAACAGAAGTCGACAGATTTCTGACCAGTAAGGGCATCAAGGGATATGGCGATAGGGCCGGTGAATGGAGTAGAGGCAGAAGATCAGCCATGATCTTATTGAATGGTGGAGCAGGCTCGAAGGGCCGAATGGCGTAATCCTGCTCCTATTTCTTATGTTCTTATGTAACAACAACTTGTATTTATATAGCGCCTTTAACATAGTAAAACATCCCAAGATGCTTCACAGCTGTATTATAAGACAAAAAATTTGACACTGAACCACATAAGGAGAAATTAGGGCAGGTGACCAAAAGCTTGGTCAAAGAGGTAGGTTTGAAGGAGCGCCTTAAAGGCGGAGAGGTTTAGGCAGGGAATTCCAGAGCTTAGGGCCTAGGCAACAGAAGGCACAGCCACCAATGGTTGAGTGATTATAATCAGTGATGCTCAAGAGGGCAGAATTAGAGGAGCACAGATATCTCGGGGGGGTTGTGGGGCTGAAGGCGATTACAGAGATAGGGAGGGGCGAGGCCATGGAGGGATTTGAAAACAAGGATTAGAATTTTAAAATTGAGGTGTTGCTTAACCGGGAGCCAATGTAGGTCAGCGAGCACAGGGGAGATGGGTGAACGGGACTTGGTGCGAGTTAGGACACGGGCAGCTGAGTTTTGGATCACCTCAAGTTTACATAGGGTAGGATGTGTGAGACCAGCCAGGAGTGTGTTGGAATAGTCAAGTCTAGAGGTAACAAAGGCATGGATGAGGGTTTCAGCAGCGGATGAGCTGAGGCAAGGGCGGAGACGGGCGATGTTCCGGAGGTGGAAATAGGCGGTCTTAGTTATGGTGCGGATATGTGGTCGGAAGCTCATTTCAGGGTCAAATATGACACCAAGGTTGCAAACAGTGTGGTTCAGCCTCAGACAGATGTTAGGGAGAGGGATGGAGTCAGTGGCTAGGGAATGGAGTTTGTGGCGGGGACTGAAAACAATGGCTTCGGTCAAAGGAGAAAATTTCTGCTCATCGAAAAAGCAGTCTGACAATTTAGAGGGGTCGAGAGAATAGGTAGCGAGGTAGAACTGAGTGTCATCAGCGTACATGTGGAAACTGACGCTGTGTTTTTGGATGATGTCGCCAAGCGGCAACATGTAGATGAGAAATAGGAGGGGGCCAAGGATAGATCCTTGGAGGACACCAGAGGTAACAATGTGGGAGCGGGAAGAGAAGCCATTGCAGGTGATTCGCTGGCTACAATTAGTTAGATAAGAATGGAACCAGGCGAAGCAGTCCCACCCAGCTGGACGACAGTGGAGAGACGTTGGAGAAGAATGGAGTGGTCAACCGTGTCAAAATGTTTTTGTCTCTATCATCCAGCCTGGTGCTGAAGTGTGTGGATGTACACTCGGGTAACAAACTGAGTCTGAGATATGTTAAAGTGACTGGTTACTGACGGTGACTGTCTGTTTCGGCTGGTTACATTGATTCCGGACCCCATGAAGTCTCGTGGCTTCTGGTCAAGCATGGGCAAGGAAACCTCCTGCTGATTACCACCTACCGCCCTCCCTCAGCTGATGAATCCGTACTCCTCCATGTTGAACACCAATTGGAAGAAGCACTGAGTAGCAAGGGCACAGAATGTCCTCTGGGTGGGGGACTTCAATGTCCATCACCAAGAGTGGCTCGGTAGCACCACTACTGACCGAGCTGGCCGAGCCCTGAAGGACATAACTGCCAGTCTGGGCCTGCGACAGGTGGTGAGAGAACGAACACGAGGGAAAAACCTACTTGACCTCGTCCTCACCAATCTACCTGTCGCAGATGCATCTGTCCATGACAGTATTGGTAGCAGTGACCACCGCACAGTCATTGTGGAGACGAAGTCCCATCTTCACACGGAGCACACCCTCCATCATGTTGCGTGACACTACCACCGTGCTAAATGGGATAGATTCAGAACAGACCAAGCAGCTCAAAACTGGGCATCCATGAGGCGCTGTGGGCCATCAGCAGCAGCAGATTTGTATTCCACCACAATCTGTAACCTCATGGTCCGGCATATCCCTCACTCTACCATTACCACCAAGCTAGGGGACCAATCCTGGTTCAATAAGGAGTGTAGAAGAGCATGCCAGGAGCAGCACCAGGCATACCTAAAAATGAGTTGCCAACCTGTGGAAGCTGCAACACAGGACTACATGTATGCTAAAAAGCGGAATCAGCATGCTATAGACAGGGCTAAACGATCCCACAATTAACGGATCAGATCAAAGCTCTGCAGTCCTGCCACATCCAGTCGTGAATGGTGGTGGACCATTAAACAACTAACAGGAGGAGGAGGTTCTATGAATATCCCCATCCTCAATGATGGTGGAGCCTAGCACGTGAGTGCAAAAGACAAGGCTGAAGCATTTGCAACCATCTTCAGCCAGAAGTGCCGAGTGGATGATCTATATCGGCCTACTCCCGAGATCCCCACCATCACAGAAGCCAGTCATCAGCCAATTCGATTCACTCCACGTGATATAAGAAATGGCTGAGCGCACTGGATACAGCAAAGGCTATGGGCCCCGACAACATCTCGGCTATCGTGCTGAAGACTTGTGCTCCAGAACTAGCCGCGCCTCTAGCCAAGCTGTTCCAGTACAGCTACAACACTGGCATCTATCCGACAATGTGGAAAACTGCCCAGGTATGTCCTGTCCACAAAAAGCAGGACAAATCCAACCCGGCCAATTGTCGCCCCATCAGTCTACTCTCAATCATCAGCAAAGTGATGGAAGGTGTCATCGACAGTGCTATCAAGTGGCACTTACTCACCAATAACCTGCTCACTAATGCCCAGTTTGGGTTCTGCCAAGACCACTTGGCTCCCGACCTCAGTACAGCCTTGGTCCAAACATGGACAAAGGAGCTGAATTCCAGAGGTGAGGTGAGAGTGACTGCCCTTGACATCAAGACAGCATTTGACCGAGTGTGGCATCAACGAGCCCTAGTAAAACTGAAGACAATGGGAATCGGGGGGAAAACGCTCCATTGGCTGGAGTCATACCTAGCACAAAGGAAGATGGTTGTGGTGGTTGAAGGTCAATCATCACAGCCCCAGGACATCGCTGCAGGAGTTCCTCACGGCAGTGTCCTAGGCCCAACCATCTTCAGCTGCTTCATCAATGACCTTCCCTCCAACATAAGGTCAGAAGTGGGGATGTTTGCTGATGACTGCACAGTGTTCAGCGCCATTCACAACTCCTCAGATAATGAAGCAGTTCATGCCCGCATGCAACAAGACCTGGACGGCATTCAGGCTTGGGCTGATAAGTGGCAGGTAACATTCGCACCACACAAGTGCCAGGCAATGACTATCTCCAACAAGAGAGAGTCTCACCACCGCCCCTTGACATTCAACGGCATTACCATCACCGAATCCCCCACCATCAACATCCTAGGGGTCACCATTGACCAGAAACTTAACTGGACCAGCCACATAAATACTGTAGCAACATAGCAGGTCAGAGGCTAGGTATTCTGCGGCGAGTGTCTCACCTCCTGACTCCCCAAAGCCTTTCCACCATTTACAAGGCACAAGTAAGGAGTGTGATGGAATACTCTCCACTTGCCTGGATGAGTGCAGCTCAAACAACACACAAGAAGCTCGACACCATCCAGGACAAAGCAGCCGCTTGATTGGCACCCCATCGACAACCTTAAACATTCACTCCCTCCACCACCGACGTACCGTGGCTGCAGTGTATACCATCTACAAGATGCACTGCATCAACTCGCCAAGGCTTCTTCGGCAGCACCTTTCAAACCCGCGACCTCTTCCACCTAGAAGGACAAGGGCAGCAGGTGCATGGGAAACCAACACCTCCAAGTTCCCCTCCAAGTCACACACCATCCTGACTTAGAAGTTTATCGCCGTTCCTTCATCGTCGCTGGGTCAAAATCCTGGAACTCGCTCACTAACAGCACTGTGGGAGTACCTTCACCACACGGACTGCAGCGGTTCAAGAAGGCAGCTCACCACCACCTTCTCAAGAGCAATTAGGGATGGGCAATAAATGCTGGCCTTGCCAGCGACGCCCACATCCCATGAACGAATTTTAAAAAACTGACGGTGACTGTCTGTTTCGGCTGGTTACTGATGGTACCCGTCGTGATGCAGCCAACCATGCTATCTCCCCTGGCAAGAGCTGATTGCCTCCCCACAAGCTCCGTGGTCTGCTCCTTGAAGAGGGTGAGTTACAAGGTTGGAGAAGCCTCATCCGGAGGTCTGCATGTGGCAGGCACTGTGCCAATTTGACCTGCAAAAGCATAGCGTGACTGCGGGTGGGGCTAACAGTTGAGGAGTGTGTGGCAAGTGGCCACGGAGAGATGATGTAAGAGATGTAGGGTGTGAGGTTGTTAAAATGGAGGAGGGGTTTTAGAGGTGTGCATGTAGGTAATTACTGTGAGGGGAGCTGGGCAGCCATAGTGCAAGGTACCCAATTGAAGCCTCCTTTGACCAGAGTGCATAGTGAAGGGTTAGTTGAGAAAGTTTTGCTCTAAGAGGACTGTACTGATGGCCAATGAGGGAAAGCAAGTAAATGGAGCGGAGTGCAGTGTGCTACCTTGCCTGCCCAACTGAGGATGAGGAGCTTCTTGCAGCTCTGTTCTTCAGTCCTGGGGAGGTGGTTGGGGGGTCAGTGCCGATCCTGGGGGGGAAAGGGTTGGGGGTAAGTGCCAGTCCTGGGGGGGAAAGGGTTGGGGGTCAGTGCCAGTCCTGGGGGGGGGTGGTGGTTGGGGGGTCAGTGCCGATCCTGGGGGGGAAAGGGTTGGGGGTCAGTGCTGATCCTGGGGGGGAAAGGGTTGGGGGTCAGTGCCAGTCCTGGGGGGGAAAGGGTTGGGGGTCAGTGCCGATCCTGGGGGGGGAAAGGGTTGGGGGTCAGTGTCGATCCTGGGGGGGAAAGGGTTGGGGGTCAGTGCCGATCCTGGGGGGGGGAAAGGGTTGGGGGTCAGTGCCAGTCCTGGGGGGGAAAGGGTTGGGTGTCAGTGCCGATCCTGGGGGGGGGAAAGGGTTGGGGGTCAGTGCCGATCCTGGGGGGGAAAGGGTTGGGGGTCAGTGCCAGTCCTGGGGGAGGTGGTTGGGGGGTCAGTGCCAGTCCTGCGGGGGGTGGGATTGGGGGGTCAGTGCCGATCCTGGGGGGGAAAGGGTTGGGGGTCAGTGCCAGTCCTGCGGGGGGAAAGGTTGGGGGTCAGTGCCGATCCTGGGGGGGAAAGGGTTGGGGGTCAGTGCAGATCCTGCGGGGGGGAAAGGTTGGGGGTCAGTGCCGATCCTGGGGGGGAAAGGGTTGGGGGGTCAGTGCCAGTCCTGCGGGGGGCGGGATTGGCAGTCAGTCCCAGTGCCACCTCCCTGCAGGTGGCATGAGTGATAATTCTGGTGGCCCCTACACCCAGGAGTCTGGTCATCCTGCCCTTAACGTGCTTCAGCAGAGCTTGGAGGTGTGAATGAGTGAATCTGTGCGTTCTTCTTAACAGGGTTGTTGCCATGACCCACTGCCCTCTGGCTCCAGATTTCCTAGAGTGTTTAGAATTCTGTGTCAATACACTAAAAACCTTGCTGGGACTTGCAGTACGGTTATTAGAGAGCCAGGCACCATTGCTGTCTGTCCCCTAGTCTTCCGGCTGCACAGAAATTTCCAGCTCAGTCAGCAGCTTACACCAGTGTTACACCGGTTTTACACCAACGCCTGCACCGATGGGCAGAGAAAGGAGCAGACCCAAGAAACGTGTGTGTGTAGTTCTCTCTTTAGAGGCCACACGTGGCCTGTGTTTGTTTTAAAAAGGGCCTGTAACCATTCAAAGCCCCTGCTTGTTGTCGGTAACATTACGCACCTTTCAGAGTTCGCAGAAAATGGAACAAATTCTTGCCCTGATCTCTCTGTGAAAAATAATCTCTTGTTCTGATTTTGATACCCCAGGAGTTCCTGTTTTCATATCCTCACCTCACTTTTACGATGGGGATCAGAAGTTAGTGAGTGACATTGTCGGAATGAAACCTAATATGGAAATTCATCAAACATTTCTTGATATAGAACCAGTAAGTGGAAAGAACTGATTGTGCTATATATTGTACACAGATACCTTTCTAAAGACATGTCATTTAACCTACTGTACTTGAATCCTCCTCTCTCGGATGAAAGAATTAAAAGCCGTATCATTGTGCTGCAACTCGAGGTTTAGAATCATAGAACCCTGGAGGTTTACGACGTAGAAGGAGACCACTCAGCCCATCGTGCCTGTGCTGGCTCCTTACTACAGCAGTCCTCAACTAACCCAACTGACCTGCTTGACTCTTATCTTCCTCTGCTTGAAATATTTATCCAATTTTCCTGGTTAAGCAACACCTCAATTTGAAAATTCTCATCCTTGTTTTCAAATCCCTCCATGGTCTTTGCCTCAACCACTCCCTGTGGTAGAGCATTCCATGTTCCAATAACCTGCTGTGTGAAGAAATTTCTGCTAAACCCCTCCTCACTCTCTTAGTGATCATTTTAGTGACCATTTTAAATTGATGCCCCCTTGTCACTGACTCCCCAACCACAAGAAATAGACTTTGCAAATTCACTATATCAAAACCCTTCATAATTTAAAAACCTCTATTAAATCTCCTCTTAGCCTCCTCTGCTCCAGTGGAATTAGTCCCAGTATCTCAAGTCTCTCCTCGTAACTATAGTTTCCCATCCTGGCATCATCCTGGTGAATCTAAAGAAAGAAAGACTTGCATTTCTATAGCGCCTTTCACAACCACCGGACGTCTCAAAGCGCTTCACAGCCAATGAAGTACTTTTTGAAGTGTAGTCACTGTTGTAATGTGGGAACGCGGCAGCCAATTTGCGCACAGCAAGCTCCCACAAACAGCAAAGTGATAATGACCAGATAATCTGTTTTTGTTATGTTAGTTGAGGGATAAATATTGGCCAGGACACCGGGGATAACTCCCCTGCTCTTCTTCGAAATAGTGCCATGGGATCTTTTACATCCACCTGAGAAAATAGACGGGGCCTCGGTTTAACGTCTCATCCGAAAGACGGCATCTCCGACAGTGCAGCACCCCCTCAGCACTGCACTGGAGAGTCAGCGTGGCTTTATGTACTGTGGAGTGGGACTTGAACCCACAACCTTCTGACTCAGAGGCGAGTAGTGCTACCAACTGAGCCACAGCTGACACTATAACAATCAATGCTGTACACTCTCTATGGCTTTAATGTCCTTTCTATAATGGGATACCCAAAACTGCACACAGCATGCGAACCGTGGCCTAAACAATGTTTTGTACAAATGTATCATAACACTTGTACTCAATGCCCCTGATACTAAAACCTAAACTGCTGTTGGCCTTTTCTATGGCTTTATTTACCGGAACTCAAAACTTCTGGGAATGATGTATTTGAACCCCTGAGTCTCCCTGTTCATCAACATCTTTCCATTCAGTGTATGCTCCCATTCCTTGTTTTCCCTACAAAAATGCATTACCTCACACTGATATCAGATTTAAATACATCTGCTACCTGTCTGCCCATTCCAGTAACTTGTCTATATCTTCTTGAAGTATTTTACAGGCACCCTCACAGTACCGAAACGGCTCTTATCAAAGTCACAAAAGACATCCACTGTGACCATGGTAAACTATCCCTCTTTGTGCTTCTCAACCTGTCTGCAGCCTTTGACACGGTTGACCACTCCATCCTCCTCCAACACCTCTCCACCATTGTCCAGCTGGGTGGGACTGCACTCGCCTGGTTCCATTGTCTAATTGTAGCCAGAAAATCACCTGCAATGGATTCTCTTCCCGCTCCTGCACCATTACCTCTGGTGTCCCCCAAGGATCTATCCTTGGCCCCCTCCTATTCCTCATCTACATGCTGCCCCTTGGTGACATCATCCGAAAACGCGGCGTCAGTTTCCACATGTACGCTGATGACCCCCAGCTCTACCTCACTACCACCTCTCTCGATCCCTTCACTGTCTCTGAATTGTCAGACTGCTTGTCCAACATCCAGTTCTGGATGAGCAGAAATTTGCTCCAACTAAATATTGGGAAGACCAAAGCCATTGTTTTCGGTCCCTGCCACAAATTCCGTTCCCTAGCCACCGACTCCATCCCTCTCCCTGGCATCTGTCTGAGGCTGAACCACACTGTTCGCAACCTTGGTGTCATATTTGACCCCGAGCTGAAATTCTGACCACATATCTGCGCCATAACTAAGACCACCTATTTCCACCTCCGTAACATCGCCCGTCTCCGCCCCGCCTCAGCTCATCTGCTGCTGAAACCCTCATCCATGCCTTTGTTACCTCTCGACTTGACTATTCCAACGCACTCCTGGCTGGCCTCCCACGTTCTGCCCTACGTAAACCTGAGGTCATCCAAAACTCTGCTGCCCGTGTCCTAACTCGCACCAAGTCCCATTCGCCCATCACCCCCGTGCTCGCTGACCTACATTGGCTCCCGGTTAAGCAACGCCTCAATTTTAAAATGATCATCCTTGTGTTCAAATCTCTCCATGGCCTCGTCCCTCCCTATCTCTGTAATCTCCTTCAGCCCCACAACCCCCCTGAGATATCTGTGCTCCTCAATTCTGCCCTCTTGAGCATCCCTGATTATAATCGCTCAACCATTGGTGGCCGTGCCTTCAGCTGCCGAGGTCCTAAGCTCTGGAATTCCCTGCCTAAACCTGTCCGCCTCGTTACCTCTCTCTCCTCCTTTAAGACGCTCCTTAAAACCTACCTCTTTGACCAAGCCTGCCCTAATTTCTCCTTATGTGGCTCGGTATCAAGTTTTGTTTGATAATCACTCCTGTGAAGCACCTTGAGCTGTTTTACTACATAAAGGCGCTATATAAGTACAAATTGTTGTTGTATTATATACAAATAAAGACCAAATGTATGACTTTAAAATGGGGACTAACTTAGTTCTGCACCTGGTCCATTTATCTTCTGTCCTCTAACCGATTATCACCTAAAGATTACACTATGCCTTGATTTTCCATAGTGGATCGACTAGTATTATGTAAAAATATTGCATATGCATGCACTTCCTGTCCGCAAGCTTTATTCCCTGCTGTTATGATTTTTGGTCATATTTTTATGTCACCATTTAACATAGAAATTGGCAACATGAAGAGATATAATTGGATGTGCCATGAAAACCTATAATGTGCCGACATTACTCCTGCCAGTAGAAGGCACGATAGGGAGCCTCCCGCTCCCATCCTCCAGCTGTGTCTATTGAGCCAGACCAATCGACCTCTTGCCTGCCTCTCATGTCCTCCTGGTGCTTTAAGAACCATCTGTGGCTAACTGAGGAAGTAAAGGATGGTGTCAAATTGAAAACAAAGGCATACAATGTTGTCAAGATTAGTGGAAGGCCAGAGGATTGGGACATTTTTAAAAACCAGCAAAGGATAACTAAAAAAATAATAAAGAGAGAGAAGATGGATTATGAGAGTAAACTAGCAAGACATATAAAAACAGATAGTAAGAGCTTCTACAGGTATATAAAAAGGAAGAGAGTAGCTAAAGTAAACGTTGGTCCCTTAGAGGATGAGACTAGGGAATTAATAATGGGGAACAGGCAAATGGCAGAGACTTTGAACAAATATTTTGTATCTGTCTTCACGGTAGAAGACACTAAAAGCATCCCAATAATAGTGGAAAATCAAGGGACAAAAGGGAGGGAGGAACTTAAAGCAATCACTTTCACTAGAGAAAAAGTACTAGGCAAACTAATGGGACTAAAGGCTGACAAGTCCCCTGGACCTGATGGCCTACATCCTAGGGTCTTAAAACAAGTCACTGCAGAGATAATGGATGTGTTGGTTGTAATCTTCCAAAATTCCCTAGATTCTGGAAAGGTCCCAGCGGATTGGAAAACCGCAAATGTAACGTCCCTATTTAAGAAGGGAGGGAGACAGAAAGCAGGAAACTATAGACCAGTTAGCCTAACATGTCATTGGAAAAATGCTGGAGTCCATTATTAAGGAAGCAGTAGCAGGACATTTAGAAAATCATAATACAATCAAGCAGAGTCAGCATGGTTTTATGAAAGGGAAATCATGTTTGATAAATTTGCTGGAGTTCTTTGAGGATGTAACGAGCAGGGTGGATAAAGGGGAACCAGTGGATGTGGTGTATTTGGATTTCCAGAAGGCATTCGATGAGGTGCCACATAAAAGGTTACTGCACAAGATAAGAGCTCACGGGGTTGGGGGTAATATATTAGCATGGATAGAGGATTGGCTAACCAACAGAAAACAGAGAGTTGGGATAAATGGGTCATTTTCCGGTTGGCAAATGGTAACTAGTGGGATGGCACAGGGATCAGTGCTGGGGCCTCAACTATTTACAATCTATATTAATGACTTGGATGAAGGGACCGAGTGTAATGTAGCCAAATTTGCTGATGATACAAAGATAGGTGGGAAAGCAAGTTGTGAAGAGGACACAAAGAATCTGCAAAGGGATATAGACAGGCTAAGTGAGTGGGCAAACATTTGGCAGATGGAGTTTAATGTGGGAAAGTGCGAGGTTATCCACTTTGGTAAGAAAAATAAAAAAGCAAATTATCATTTAAATGGAGAGAGATTATAAAATGCTGCAGACACAAAAAGTTAGCATGCAGGTACAGCAAGTAATCAGGAAGGCAAATGGAATGTTGGCCTTTATTGCAAGGGGGATGGAGTATAAAAGTAGGGAAGTCTTGCTACAACTGTACAGGGTATTGGTGAGACCACACCTTGAGTACTGCGTACAGTTTTGGTCTCCTTATTTAAGGAAGGATATACTTGTATTGGAAACAGTTCAGAGAAGGTTCACGAGGTTGATTCCTGAGATGAAGGGGTTGACTTATGAAGAAAGGTTGAGCAGGCTGGGCCTATACTCATTGGAGTTTAGAAGAATGAGAGGTGATCTTATTGAAACATATAAGATTCTGAGGGGGCTCGACAGGGTAGATACAGAGAAGATGTTTCCCCTTATGGAGGAATCTAGAACTAGGGGACATAGTTTCAGAGTAAGGGGCCGCCCATTTAAAACAGAGATGAGGAGGAATTTCTTCTCTCAGAGGGTTGTGAATCTATGGAATTCTCTACCCCAGAAAACTGTGGAGGCTGGGTCATTGAATATATTCAAGGTGCAGATAGACAGATTTTTGAACAATAAGGGAGTGATGGGTTATGGGGAGCGGGCAGGGAAATGGAGCCCAAGATCAGATCAGCCATGATCTCATTGAATGCCGGAGCAGGCTCGAGGGGCTAAATGGCCGACTCCTGCTCCTATTTCTTCTGTTCTTGTTCTTCCTTCGTCATCTCTCGCAGCCTCCAGCTTCTCTTCCATGGTGTCAGCCCTTGCTCAGTGGGCAGTACTCTCGCCTCTGAGTCAGAAGGTTGTGGGTTCAAGTCCCACTCCAGAGACTTCAGTACATAATCAAAACTGATATTCCAGTGCAGTGCTGAGGGAGCGCTGCACTGTCGGAGGGTCAGTACTGAGGGAGCGCTGCACTGTCGGAGGGTCAGTACTGAGGGAGCGCCGCACTGCCGGAGGGTCAGTACTGAGGGAGCGCCGCACTGTCGAATGGGCAGTACTGAGGGAGCACTGCACTGTCGGAGTGGCTGTACTGAGGGAGTGTTGCACTGTCGGAGGGGGCCGCACTGAGGGAGAGCTGCACTGTCGAATGGGCAGTACTGAGGGAGTGCTGCATTGTCAAAGGGGCTGTACTGAGGGAACGCTGCACTGTCGGAGGGGCAGTACCGAGGGAGCACTGCACTGTCGGGCGGGCAGTACTGAGGGAGTGCTGCATTGTCAGAGGGGCAGTACTGAGGGAGCGCTGCACTGTCGAAGGGGCAGTACTGAGGGATAGCTGCACTGTCGGAGAGGCAGTACTGAGGGAGTGCTGCATTGTCGGAGGGGCTGTACTGAGGGAGTGCTGCACTGTCAGAGGGGCAGTACTGAGGGAGCGCCGCACTATCGAAGGGTCAGTACTGAGGGAGCGCTGCATTGTCGGAGGGGCTGTACTGAGGGAGTGCTGCACTGTCGGAGGGGCAGTACTGAGGGAGCGCTGCACTGTCGGACGGGCAGTACTGAGGGAGCGCCGCACTGTCGGAGGGGCAGTACTGAGGATGTGCTCACTGTCGGAGGGGCAGTACTGAGGGAGCGCTGCACTGTCGGATGGGCAGTACTGAGGGTGTACTGCATTGTTGGAGGGGCTGTACTGAGGGAGTGCTGCACTGTCGGACAGGCAGTACTGAGGGAGCGCTGCACTGTCGGACAGGCAGTACTGAGGGAGTGCTGCACTGTCAGAGGTGCCGTCTTTCAGATCAGACGTTAAACAGAGACCCCGTCTGCCCTCTCCAGTGGACATAAAAGATCCCATGGCACTATTTTGAAGAAGAGCAGGGAATTATCCCGTGTCCTGGCCAATATTTATCCCTCAACCAACATCACTAAAAAACAGATTATCTCATTGCTGTTTGTGGGACCTTGCTGTGCGCAAATTGGCTGCTGCATTACAACAATGACTCCACTTCAAAAATTATTGGCTGTAAAGTGTTTTGGGACATCCTGAGATCATGAAAGGCGCTATATAAATGCAAGTCTTTCTTTCTTACTTGCCCCCTTCCACAATTTCATTGACAGCTGTCTAATTCTCTTGGCCATCTCTTGCAGCCTCCTGCTGCTATCCCTTCTCTTGCCCACTTTTCATTGACAATCCTTTCTCGTTCCTGCCTGTCCCCGCATTTTCCAAGCTATCTTTCCATTTCTTCGACCAGCTCTTGCAGCTTCCCACTGCCGCCCCTTCTGATTGTGTCCTCTTGCAGCAGACGCTTCCCTTGTGTCCCATAAACATTGCAGCTCAAAGAGAGACAAATGTACCTGAATTAACCTGTTCTTCCATTATTCACAGATGACTGGTATACCTGTCCAAGTAGCCATGAGAATGCAGATGAATATTCATGTTGAGTCTATGAAGTACATTATGTAAGTTGCTGACTTTGCTCTCTGAGATAACGGGGAGATGTGATTGTTTATTTTAGAATGAATGTGAGTATTTCCCAATGATGCAGTCCACCCAATCACTGAGAGAGTTACTGAGGATATCCACACTATCTGAGAATCTGCTTGGATTCTGAGATTCAATTTCAAAAACTTATATTAAATAATCCTTTCATTTATACTCATCACAATGTCTCAAAACGCTTAACACAATTAATTATTTTTGAAGTCCCACTTATTGGGCCAGATCTTGCTGGAGTGGGGTATCTCGTGACCTGCCCCATTAGTTAAACTTTTTCCTGCACCCTTCAGCTCGAAATTTCTTTGCCCTGTAACTTGCTGGAAGTGCGAGCTGATAACGGGGCGGCGAGGGCAACGGAGCATCTGGGACCGCGGTGAATGACGGGACCAACCGTGACTCTCCTTCACCAATGAGATGTAAGGATTGAGAAAGAAACAGGAACGACTGAGAAAGAAATCGGGTGAATCAGAGTCAAATCAGGTACAGAGAGAAATAAAGAGAGGGAAAGAAAGATTGGATTAAGAGAGAAATAAAGAGACAGAAAGGAAAAGTAAGAAAAAAATTAAAATTAAAAATTTGACATTTTAAAAACCTGTAAGAAGAATTTACTACATGCGGCAGTGAGACGGAACAGTTTAAATTGTTCCCTTTCTGGGCCAGAGAGGTTGCATTGCATGAACAATTATCACTTCATTGAAAAGGTACTTACACTCTTAATTACCAGCCCTGACTTTCTGCGGTGAATTTAATGGGCAATTAATGTGCAAATCCAGCAAGTTCTTAAAAATAACGGGAGCCTAAGGGTGTGAGGTCATTTGTGTAAATCAACCAGCAAGTTCTGGAGGTTCGCAACTCACGGTGTATCTCTTCATCCCCTGAACTTGCTGGCCATGAACAGCAGCGTGTGTCGTTAACACACCGTTATTTTTCCAGCAAGATTTTGCCCATAAACACATCAAACTGACATAATATACAAACCACAAATGAGCCTGTATCATTTCACAGGCAGTATATGATGCACAAAGTAAATTGCAACCAATTGCACAGTCAAGGGCACTGCTGATGACCTAATGTCGTTCTGGCTGCACCGTGGATCCCAGGCTGGAGCCCAGAAAACTCCCAACTTGGGAGTGCCTTCCCATGGGCACGCCCCCCTCTATTGTAAGAGACCATGTTTGAGGCGGATGGAAATTCCACCCCAAACAGAATCCCCACCCGGACACTCAGTGACAGGGCCAGGACCTGGCTTCTCCAGTTCCTAAATCATGGGTCTTAGACTGGTGTGCATCAGACTGGTGTGAGGAGTAGGAGCAATTGCGAGTGAGAGAATTACAGAGGATTACACAGGATATACGGCACAGAAACAGGCCTTTCGGCCCAACCAGTCCATGCCGGCGTTTATGCTCCTCCCATCTTTCCTCATCTAACTCTATCAGCATAACCCTCTATTCCCTTCTCGCTCATATGCTTATCTAGCCTCCCCTTAAATGCATCTATACTATTTGCCTCAACCACTCCCTGTGGTAGCGAGTTCCACATTCTCACCACTCTCTGGGTAAAGAAGTTTCTCCTGAATTCCCTATTGGATTTCTTGGTGACTATCTTATATTGATGGCCTCTAGTTATGCTCTTCCCCACAAGTGGAAACACCCTCTCTGTATCCACTCTATCAAAACCTTTCATAATTTTAAAGACCTCTATTAGGTCACCCCTCAGCCTCATCTTTTGAAGAGAAAAGAGACCCAGCCTGTTCATCCTTTCCTGATAGGTGTACCTCTCAATTCTGGTATCACCCTTGTAAATCTTTTTTGCACCCTCTCCAGTGCCTCAATAGCCTTTTTATAATATGGTGACCAGAACTGTACGCAGTACTCCAAGTGTGGTAACCAAGGTTCGATACAGGTTCAGCATAACTTCACTACTTTTCAATTCTATCCCTCTAGAAATAAACCCGAGTGCTTGGTTTGCTGTTTTTATGGCCTTATTAACCTGTGTCGATACTTTTAGTGATTTGCGTATTTGTACTCCCAGATCCCTTTGCTCTTCCAACCCATTTAGATTTTTATTTTCCAAGTAATAAGTGACCTCCTTATTTTTCTTATCAAAATGTAATACCTCACATTTATCTATGTTGAAATTCATTTGCCAATTATATGTCCATTCTGCAAGTTTATTAATATCTTCTTGTAATTTGTTGCAGTCCTCCTCAGTATTGACTATCCCCCCAATTTGGTATCATCTGCAAATTTAGGAATTGTGTTTTTGATTCCAAAGTCTAAATCGTTAATATAAATTGTGGACAATTTCTTATATGCAGTAGATTGTCACAAATATTGGACACCAGGTATTCTAATGCATCATTTTCAATATCTTCATTTACAGCCAAACTGGTCAAACAAGGACAATGATTTTACCAGTTATCTTTTTAAATCAGGTAGGTTACGTGATTTATTTTAGGTTGCATGTTAAACATACAATTGCTGCACTAATGTCACATCTCCCATTCCCATTTCCCATGCCAGCTATCCTATGTTCTTTCTGAGTGAGGTTGACAATTTGGTGACAATTTTTGAGCAGTTTTGTTAAATACAACAAAATAATTTAACAGCAGTTTGCATTTCTAGAGCACTCCTTATGTCCGAAATGTATCTCAAAGCGCTTCAGAGTTAGGAGGAAGAAGAAAGAAAAAAAGTCTTGCATTTCTCCAGCGCCTTTCATGACCACTGGACTCAAAGCGCTTTACATCCAATGAAGTACTTTTGAAGTGTAGTCACTGTTGTAGTGTAGGAAACGCGGCAGCCAATTTGCGCACAGCAAGCTCCCACAAACAGCCATGAGATAATGACCAGATCATCTGTTTTTAGTGATGTTGATTGAGGGATAAATATTGGCCCCAGGACACCAGGGATAGCTCCCCTGCCCTTCTTCAAAATAGTGCCATGGGATCTTTTACGTCCACCTGAGAGAGCAGACGGGGCTTCGGTTTAACGTCTCATCCGAAAGACGCCACCTCCGACAGTGCAGCACTCCCTCAGCACCGCACTGGAGAGTCAGCCTGGATTTTTGTGCTCAAGTCCCACTCCAGAACCCACAACCTTCTGACTCAGAGTACAAGTGTGCTGCCCACTGAGCCACGGCTGACATGAAGCAATGCTAAGCAGGAAGGTGAAAGGGAGCAATGGAGAGTGTTAGGGTGAGGGAACTAATAACTGTATTGAAAAGGACTTGGAAAACAGGCAAGGAAGTGCAAGGCAGAGGGAACTGGGTATATAGTTTGGGGGGCAAGAGTGCTATGTCTGAATGAGCAAAGGCAGTGGGAAGTGGAAAACAAGGAGAAGTTTGGCGGTGGAGGAGGAAGAAGCACATGCAAGAAAATAGGATGGGGGGGAGGCCATGGAGGGATTTGAAACATACTTGCTGGAACTTGGAAAAGCAGTGGAGCTTGAAGAGCTAGGGAGTTAGTGCAGGTGAAGTTGAGGAATGAAGCATTTTGGATGAGTTGAAGCTTGTGGCTGGTTGAGGCGGGCGAGTGTTGGAGATGTCAATGCTCAAGGTGACAAATGCCTGGACTAGGGGTCTGGCAGCAGAGGGGAGTAATATGGAACAGAGCTGCAGAGGTGGAAGGAAGCAGTCTTTGTAGCAGGGTTAATGTGGGAAATGAAGCTGAGGTTAGGGTCAAGCAGAGCAGCAAGGCTCCACCGTCCCTAGCTCACCATGAGCTGGCAAACCATGGGAACTAAAGGAGTCAAGGCCGGAGCTAAGTAGATGTGCTGGTGGGAAACAAAAACAAGGGTTTCAGTTTTCTTGGTGTTTGGGTTGAAGGAGTTTTGTTGAATCCAAGGCCGCGATTTTCCGCGTCGAGGCGGCTTGGGAGCGGGTCAGCTGGTTTCCGGGTTCCAGTCCCGCCCCCGGCTGCATCCGGCCCACAGACATAATTTTATGTCAATTGGCCTTGTTAAGCCCCGCCCTGCGGGCTTGCCGGCCAATTAAGAAGAAGCCGGTGTCAGATGATGTAATTTGATGACGTGTCATCTGCCAGTTTTCTTAAAGGGACCATGCACAATTTTTTTTGACAGCTCATTTCTAAGTGTTTGACAGCATTGAGGTGCTGCAAACACTGACAATCACTGCACAAAGGCTCTCCAGTGACTCCCTCCTTAGGCTAGAACAGGTGGCAGGTGAGGTTACAGAAGCGATCTGTCACTGGTGAGAAAGGTGAGTCTACACATACAATTCAAACCTTGTTACCTACAGAAAAGTCTAAATGCATTAAAAATGAATTTCCCAACATTTTCTTACCTCTGAAACTCACCAGTGCACCATTGGATCCTTCACACCACTTCTGCAGCTGTCATCAATGCAGAAACATTACAGCAGACCCACAACACGCCACACTTACCTGGCGTGGTTTCCGGACGTCGGGAAGTCCAAAGTAAAAGTGTCAAAATTGAATAAAGCCTGTTAACTGCCTGTTAACAAGCAATTAAGTGGCTATAATCCTCTTCCTGCCGCTAGGTGTCGGGTCCATGCGCAAATTGGGGACCCGACACTTGGGAAGATTGATTGGAGGTGGGTTGACAGCGGGTTTCTGACCTGCTGTCAATCATTGCGATTTTGCCAGCGGTCCCGCCTCCAAACACGCCCCTAAATTCCGGCCCAAGTCTGAATTGTTGGATATGCAGTTGGAAAGGGCAGTAACAGCTATTTTATCAATAAGGAAACAGAGAGATAGAGCTGGGTGTTGTCAATATACATAGAATGTACAGCACAGACACAGACCGTTCAGCCCAACTGATCTATGCCAGTGTTTCTGTTCCACAAGTGCCTCCTTCATCTAACTCTGTGCGGAGTCTGACCCCGGTGCTTCTGAATGATCAAACCAACAGGATAACATATCCCTAAAGATGGATTTTTATGACAATCCAGTAGTTACATCGTCACCATTATTGATACTAACTTTTTATTCATTTAACTGAATTTGAATTTCCACTAGCTGCTGTGGTGGGACTTGAATTTATATATCTCTGACTCATTAGGCCAGGCCTCTGGATTACCAGTCCAGTAACATAACCATTATGCTACTAGTTCCCTGCTGAGAGAGGTTGGAGCTTTCAATGGTGTTAAAAGTGGCATAAAGTTTGAGGAGGATGAAAAGAGACAACCACGGTCGGAGTTTCACGCAAAGTCATTTGTCATTTTGCAGTATTAGTGCTTTGGAAACCAGATTGGTTGGTCTTGAGTAAGGCATGGTGCAAGAGGTGTGAGCATAGTTGTGAGGCAACAACCTATTCCACGACCTTGGAAAGAATGTTGGAAGTAGAGAAGTGGTTGAAGTGAATGGAAGGGTGCAAAGGGTGAGTTTCTTGAGTAAAAGTGTGATAATGATGTTACTGAAGGAGCCATGGACACTGCCAGAAGAAAGAAATAGGTTGAGCACAAAAGCCAGGCTGCTGCGTCAGTGCAGTGCTGAGGGAGTACTGCCTTGTTGGAGGTGCCGTCTTTCAGATGAGACATTTAATTGACATGCCATCTGCCCTCTCAGGTGAACGTAAAAGATCCCATGGCACTATTCAAAGAAGAGCAGGAAATTTCTCTGTGTCCTGCCCAATATTTATCCTTCAACCAAAATCACTAAAAACGTATTAACTGGCCAGTCATCTCATTGCTGTCTGGGACCTTACTGTGCGCAATTTGGCTGCCGCTTTTTGTCAACAAAACTAACTGTGGACTACAATTCAAAAATAATGAATTAGCTGTAAAGCACTTTTGGGGAGTCCTGAAGAAGTGAAAAAATCTATATAAATGGACGTTTATTTTCTGATCAGCAGGGCAGTAATAAGCCTCATCATTGGATGAATGTGTTGAGAGCTGAGGGGCAGAAATAGCAGAGCTAGGTCGGGGCTTACATAGAATTACATGAATATACAGCACACAAACAGGCCATTCGGCTCAACTAGCCTGTGCTGGTGTTTATACCCTGCACGAGTCTCCTCCCATTCCATCTGCCTCATCTCAGCCTTTCAGCGTATCTTTCTATTCCCTTTTCTCTCATGTACTCCTCTAGTTTCCTTTTGAATGCATCTAAGCTATTCACCTCAACCACTTCCTGTGGTAGCGAATTCCACATTCTAACCACTCCCTGAGTAAAGAAATTTCTCCTTGTTTTCCTATCAGATTTGTTAGTAACTGCCTTGTATTTATGGCCCCTAGTTTTAGATTCTCCCACAAGTGGAAACATTCTCCCCACATCCAACCTGTCCAACCCATTCATAGTTTTAAAGACTTCTATCAGGTCACCTCCAAGTCTTTTCTTTTCTAAAGAAAAAAGCTCCAACCTGTTCAATCTTTCCCAATAACTATAATCTCTCAGTTCTGGTACCATCCTTGTAAATCTTTTCTCTAGTGCTTCTATGTCCTTTTTATAATATGGAGACCAGAACTGAGCACAACACTCTAAGTGCAGCCTGACCAGGGTCCTATACAAGATTAACATAACTTCACTATTTTCAAATTCTGTACCCCTAGAAATAAATCCCAGTGCTTTGTTAGCATTTTTAATTGCTTTGTTGACCTGCGATGCTGCTTTTAATGATTTGTGTATCGGTAGATTTCTTTGCCTCTACCCCATTTAGACACTTATTTTCCAAGCAGTATGTGGCCTCATCTCAGTCCTAAATGGCCAGCCCCATTCATGTAGAGTTCATGTAAAGAGCCTGAAAAAGTGGATGGATTCTCATCAGGGTGGCTTCATATTGGACAGATCATAATCCCAGTGTTTGGAGTCAGTGCATGGCCAAACCTTTCTATCCAGCCAGGCACTGATGGAGAACTGAAACAACAACAGAAAACACTGGAAAAACTCAGCAGGCCAGGCAACATCCGTGGAGAGAGAAACAGAGTTAACGTTTCAGGTCGAAACCCTTCGTCAGAACTGAGAAAAAAGCAGGAAATGAAACAGATAAAAAAGCAAGTGGGAGGCTGCGGGGAGGAATTTTGCTATCGTACTGATGGAGAACATAAGAACATAAGAAATAGGAGCAGGAGTAGGCCAATCGGCCCCTCGAGCCTGCTCCGCCATTCAATAAGATCATGGCTGATCTGATCCTAACCTCAAATCTAAAGAACACAAGAAGTAGGAGCAGGACCCGGCCACTCAGCCCCTGGGCCCGCTCCGC
The DNA here is from genome assembly GCA_030390025.1 of Squalus acanthias. Taxonomy (NCBI): domain Eukaryota; kingdom Metazoa; phylum Chordata; class Chondrichthyes; order Squaliformes; family Squalidae; genus Squalus; species Squalus acanthias. The sequence continues at coordinate 92,499,179 of CM059429.1, forward strand.
CACCCATAGGGCCTTGACCGATCTGAACTCAGCCTCATGTCCAATTTCCTGCCCACTCACCGTAACCCCTAATTCCCTTTACTTCTAGGAAACTGTCTATTTCTGTTTTAAATTTATTTAATGATGTAGCTTCCACAGCTTCCTGGGGCAGCAAATTCCACAGACCTACTACCCTCTGAGTGAAGAAGTTTCTCCTCATCTCAGTTTTGAAAGAGCAGCCCCTTATTCTAAGATTATGCCCCCTAGTTCTAGTTTCACCCATCCTTGGGAACATCCTTACCGCATCCACCCGATCAAGCCCCTTCACAATCTTATATGTTTCAATAAGATCGCCTCTCATTCTTCTGAACTCCAATGAGTAGAGTCCCAATCTACTCAACCTCTCCTCATATGTCCACCCCCTCATCCCCGGGATTAACCGAGTGAACCTTCTTTGTACTGCCTCGAGAGCAAGTATGTCTTTTCTTAAGTATGGACACCAAAACTGTATGCGGTATTCCAGGTGCGGTCTCACCAATACCTTATATAACTGCAGCAATACCTCCCTGTTTTTATAATCTATCCCCCTAGCAATAAAAGCCAACATTCCGTTGGCCTTCTTGATCACCTGCTGCACCTGCATACTAACTTTTTGATTTTCTTGCACTAGGACCCCCAGATCCCTTTGTACTGCAGTACTTTCCAGTTTCTCGCCATTAAGATAATAACTTGCTCTCTGATTTTTCCTGCCAAAGTGCATAACCTCACATTTTCCAATATTGTATTGCATCTGCCAAATCTCCGCCCACTCACCCAGCCTGTCTATATCCCCTTGTAGGTTTTTTATGTCCTCCTCACTTTCTACTTTCCCTCCCATCTTTGTATCATCTGCAAACTTTGATATGTTACACTCGGTCCCCTCCTCCAAATCGTTAATATAGATTGTAAAGAGTTGGGGACCCAGCACCGACCCTTGCGGAACACCACTGGCTACTGGTTGCCAGTCCGAGAATGAACCATTTATCCCAACTCTCTGCTTCCTGTTAGATAACCAATCCTCCACCCATGCCAGAATATTCCCCCCAATCCAGTGATTTTTTATCTTGAGCAATAATCTTTTATGTGGCACCTTGTCGAATGCCTTCTGGAAGTCTAAATACACTACGTCCACTGGTTCCCCTTTATCCACCCTGTACGTTATGTCCTCAAAGAACTCAAGCAAATTTGTCAGACATGACTTCCCCTTCATAAAGCCATGCTGACTTTGTCCTATTAAATTATGTTTATCTAAATGTTCCGTTACTGTCTCCTTAATAATAGACTCCAAAATTTTACCCACCACAGATGTTAGGCTAACTGGTCTATAATTTCCAGCCTTCTGCCTACTACCCTTTTTAAATAAGGGTGTTACATTAGCAGTTTTCCAATCTGCTGGGACCTTTGCTGAGTCCAGGGAATTTTGGAAAATTATTACCAAAACATCCGCAATCCCTACTGCCACTTCCCTCAAGACCCTAGGATGTAAGCCATCAGGTCCAGGGGATTTATCCGCCTTGAGTCCCATTATTTTACTGAGTACCAATTCCTTAGTGATTTTAATCGTATTTAGCTCCTCCCCCCCCCCCCCTAGAGCCCTCTGTTTGTCCAGTGTTGGGATATTCTTAGTGTCCTCTACCGTAAAGACTGAAACAAAATATTTGTTCAGCATTTTTGCCATCTCCATGTTTCCCACCATTAATTTCCCGGTCTCATCCTCTAAGGGACCTACGTTTGCCATAGCCACCCTTTTTCTTTTTATATAACTATAGAAACTCTTGCTATCTGTTTTTATATTTTTTGCTAATTTATTTTCATAATCTATCTTCCCTTTCTTAATCAATCCTTTAGTTACTTTTTGCTGTCTTTTGAAGACTTCCCAATCTTCTATCCTCCCACTAAGTTTGGCTACCTTATATGTCCTTGTTTTTAGTCGGATACTATCCTTAATTTCTTTACTTAGCCACAGATGGCTGTCATTTCTTTTACACCCTTTTTTCCTCAGTGGAATATATATTTTTTGAAAGTTGTAAAATAACTCCTTAAATGAACACCACTGCTCATGTACCGTCTTACCCTTTAATCTATTTTCCCAGTCCACTTTAATCAATTCCGCTCTCATACCATCATAGTCTCCTTTATTCAAGCTCAGTATGGTTGTTTGAGAACCAACCTTCTCACCCTCTAATTGGATATGGAATTCAACCATGTTATGGTCACTCATTCCAAGTGGATCCTTAACTAGGACATTATTAATTAATCCTGACTCACTACACAGGACCAGGTCCAAGGTTGCTTGCTCCCTTGTAGGATCAGTTACATACTGCTCAAGAAATCCATCCCTAATACACTCAATAAACTCTTCCTCAAGGGTGCCCTGCCCAATTTGATTTGTCCAGTTAATATGATAGTTAAAATCCCCCATAATTATAGCTGTTCCCTTATTACATGCCCCAACTATTTCCTGATTAATACTTCTTCCAGCAGAGTTGCAACTATTAGGAGGCCTATATACTACTCCCACTAGTGTTTTTTCCCCCTTATTATTCCTTATCTCCACCCAAACTGTTTCATTATCCTGATCCTTTGACCCAATATCATTTCTCTGTATTACAGTGATTCCTTCCTTTATTAACATAGCCACCCCACCTCCCCTTCCTTCCTGCCTGTCCTTCCTGATTGTTAAATACCCTGGCATATTTAATTCCCAGTCATTGTCACCCTGCAGCCATGTTTCTGTATTGGCCACAAGATCATACCCATACGTAGTTATTTGTGCCGTTAACTCGTCCATTTTGTTACGAATGCTACGTGCATTCAGATAAAGAACTTTCAAATATGTTTTGTGACACTTAGTTCCTGCTTTTTCCTTTTTTAACACTTTACCTTTTACTCCATACCTTCTGTCCCTTCCTGACACGCTTTCCTCTGTCTCCCTGCTCAGGTGCCCAACCCCCTGCCACTTTAGTTTAAACCCTCCCCAACAGCACTAGCAAACACTCCCCCTAGGACAGCGGTCCCGGCCCTGCCCAGATGCAGACCATCCGGTTTGTACTGGTCCCACCTCCCCCAGAACCGGTTCCAATGTCCCAGGAATTTGAATCCCTCCCCCTTGCACCATTCCTCTAGCCACGTATTCATTTGAAATAACCTCCTATTTCTACTCTGACTTGCACATGGCACTGGTAGCAATCCTGAGATTACTACCTTTGAGGTCCTATTTTTTAATTTACCTCCTAACTCCCTATATTCTGCTTTTAGGACCTCATCCCCTTTTTTACCTATATCGTTGGTGCCTATGTGCAGCAGGACAGCTGGCTGTTCGCCCTCCCCCTCCAAAATGTTGTGTAGCTACTCCGAGACGTCCTTGACCCTTGCACCAGGGAGGCAACACACCATCCTGGTTGGGGTCAAGGCAAGCCAAGGGTGGCATTTGGTAAAAGGGATAATGTACACTTGCCCCTTGCACAGAAGAGTCTTAGTGATATTGTGTTGTACTTTTCCCCCATTTGTCTATTAGAAAGTCTTAATTGATGACAAATCAGCAGCCAAACTGAAATGGGCACTTCATAAAATGACTATCGTGATCTACATTCCTTATGTTATCCTGGCGATTGGAATTTTGCTTTTCCTGACTTCTATTATCCTAGCCTTTGTTTCATGCAGACGCAAAGAGAATAAGGTACATTTATATTTATTACCAGAATTATTTATGTGTCATATCATTGAAGATTTACTTCTTGCATTGTACATCAAAAGCTTATGTAATAACCAGTCAGAGATAAAGCTCATTCACTATTTCAGTTGACAGACGTCTTTCAGTGAAAGGCACTCGAGCACTTGACTTGAGATTTCAATATCACGTTTTGTTTTTAAAGCATTTATTTGAAGGTCAATAAGATTTTAAATATTGTAAATTTTACATTTTTACTGACTTAAAAAGACTGTACGTATAATCTCTTCCTTTCTTACTTTAGGATTTTACACCTGTGACTTTAAAGCTGTCGGAGACTGAAACACGCTGAAGAAGGAGATCCAGCCAGGATGTGTTGCTGCAATTAAAGCCACGCTTTGTTGAGTGATTGAGTCTGTGATTTTGACAGCTGACAAAAATAAACGGAGCCTTCGATTGACCAACTATATAATAACAGGACCCGGTTACCACTAATGTGAAATGTGATTCTGTCGGTTTTCCCGAACCTGCTATTCCTGTTACTAATACAGGACACCTTGGGATAACTTCACTCTTTAAATAATACTCGTTAAAAATAACTACCGATCATGCTGAAACAATAGCGATGCTTTGATTGGATGCTTGGTGCAATCACTTTAAGCATTTATTATTATTTCTAATTGCTCTCTTTGCGCACTTTCCATTGCTCACACAACGATAGTCTTTAGTTTCAAGTCTGTAGGGATGGAAATTTGTCTCGGGCAGTGGGGCAAACCGGGCGGTATCGGATTGGCCGCCGGTTATACACAGCGTCTGATGGTCAGTTCCATCATTGCAGTCAATATAACTGAATGTGAGAAGTCGCACAACACCAGGTTATAGTCCAACAGCTTTATTTGCAATCACAAGCTTTCGGAGCACTGCTCCTTCGTCAGGTGAAGTGAAGAGATGCATATAGGCACAGCATATATAGTCAGAGAACACTGCCAGATGATTACAGTTAATCTTTCCAACTGCCCTTTATCACACCTCGGCAGAGAGATAATCACGGCAATCAAAGGTGTGGATGGTGTCCAAACAGGTCAGTCAGGAAAACATTACATCAAAGACAATGAGGTGGGGTCACAAGGGGTCAAATGTGGCAGATGCTGGGGTCTGTATGGAAAACAAAACACTTTTTTTGCTGGCAATCACAGCAGGTCCGGCCGCATCTGTGTAGAGAGAACAAGCCAACGACGACTCGAGTCTGGATGACTCTACGTCAGGTGGGGTTACATGTAGCGTGACATGAACCCAAGATCCCAGTTGAGGCCGTCCTCATGGGTGCGAAACTTGGCTATCAGTTTCTGCTTGACGATTTTGCGTTGTCATGTGTCTTGAAGGCCGCCTTGGAGAACGCTTACCCAAAGATCGGAGGCTGAATGTCCTTGACTGCTGAAGAGTTCCCTGACTGGGAGGGAACATTCCTGCCTGGCGATTGTTGCACGGTGTCCGTTCATACGTTGTCGCAGTGTCTGCATGGTCTCGCCGATGTACCATGCTCCGGGGCATCCTTTCCTGCAACGTATGAGGTAGACAACGTTGGCCGAGTCACATGAGTATGTACCATGTACCTGGTGGGTGGTGTCCTCACGTGTGATGATGGTATCTGTGTTGATGATCTGGCATGTCTTGCAGAGGTTGCCGTGGCAGGGTTGTCTGGTGTCGTGGTCGCTGTTCTCCTGAAAGCTGGGTAATTTGCTGCGAACGATGGTCTATTTGAGGTTAGGTGGCTGTTTGAAGGCGAGTAGTGGGGGCGTGGGGATGGCCTTAGCGAGGTGTTCATCGTCATCGATGACATGTTGAAGGCTACGAAGAACATGGCGTAGTTTCTCCGCTCCGGGGAAGTACTGGACGACATAGGGTACTCTGTTGGTTGTGTCCTGTGTTTGTCTTCTGAGGAGGTCTATGCGATTTTTCGCTGTGGCCCGTCGGAACTGTCGATCGACGAGTCGAGCATCATATCCCGTTCTTACGAGGGCGTCTTTCAGTGTCTGTAGGTGTCCACCGCGTTCCTCCTCGTCTGAGCAGATCCTGTGTATTCGCAGGGCTTGTCCATAGGGGATGGCTTCTTTAACGTGGTTAGGGTGGAAGCTGGAGAAGTGGAGCATTGTGAGGTTGTCCGTGGGCTTGTGGTAGAGTGAAGTGCTGAGGTGTTCGTCTTTGATGGAGATTCGTGTGTCCAAGAATGAAACCGATTCTGAGGAGTAGTCCATGGTGAGTTTGATGGTGGGATGGAACTTGTTGATGTTATCGTGTAGTCTTTTCAATGATTCTTCGCCGTGGGTCCATAGGAAGAAAATGTCGTCAATGTATCTGGTGTATAGCGTTGGTTGGAGGTCCTGTGCAGCGAAGAAGTCTTGCTCGAACTTGTGCATGAAGATGTTGGCATATTGGGGTGCAAATTTGGTCCCCATGGCTGTTCCGTGTGTTTGGGTAAAAAACTGGTTCTCGAAGGTGAAGACATTGTGGTCAAGGATGAAGCAGATGAGTTGTAGGATGGCGTCTGGAGATTGGCTGTTGTTGGTGTTGAGTACTGAGGCTGTCGCAGCGATGCCGTCATCGTGGGGGATACTGGTGTAGAGTGCCGAGACGTCCATCGTGGCGAGGAGTGTTCCTGGTTCAACTGGTCCGTGGGTGCTGAGTTTCTGTAAGAAGTCTGTAGTGTCGCGACAGAAGCTGGGGGTTCCCTGTACGATGGGTTTCAGGATGCCCTCGACGTATCCAGAGCGGTTCTCACACAGGGTTCCGTTGCCTGATACAATAGGACGTCCGGGTGTGTTGGCTTTGTGTATCTTTGTTCTCTGACTATATATGCTGTGCCTATATGCATCTCTTCACTTCACCTGACGAAGGAGCAGCGCTCCGAAAGTTTATGATTTCAAACAAAGCTGTTGGACTATAACCTGGTGTTGTGCGACTTCTCACATTTGTCCACCCATAGTCCAACACCGGCATCTCCACATCAATGTAACTGATTACCAGGCATTGTGTATAACCGGCAGCCGATCCGATACCGCTCGGTTTGCCCCACCACCCGAGGCGCATTTCTAGGCCCGTCATGTTTTACTCTATTGTACCAATCTAACGGCAGCGATGGACTCTGTCGAGCTTCTTCTATGGTAACTGTTGTTTTGACGCTTGAAATTTGCCTTTGTGTTTCTTGGATCCACAAGTAAAACAAAACTTCAGTGAGTGGCTTATTCTAAAATGTTAGCATTTAATTATTAATTTATTCTGTCATTGTCTCTGTCATCTCTCTACGTGACACACAGTCTCCTGGTCATGAAGGAGACTCAGGCCTAATCCTAATGCTGCTCTTGAGCCAGTGTCAGGAGTACGTGAGGGATTCTTTTTGTGATGACATTCACTTTTTAAATTTACAATCAATTCAAAAACAGTTGTCCCTTTGCTTTTATCTTGACAAGATGTGGTAAATAAGGTTGGTGAGCTGCAGGCGCAAATAGCCACATGGGAATATGATGTTGTGGCGATAACAGAGACCTGGCTCAAAAAAGGGCAGGATTGGGTTTTAAATATTCCTGGATATAAGGTGTTCAGGAAAGATAGGGAAGGAATGAAAGGAGGTGGGGTGGCAGTGTTGGTTAAGGAGACTATTACAGTGCTGGAGAGAGAGGATGTCCTGGAGGGGTCAAGGACAGAATCTATTTGGTTAGAGTTTAGAAATAATAGAAATGCCTTTACGCTACTAGGTGTATTCTATAGACCACCAACTAGTGGGAAGGATATAGAGGAGCAAATTTGCAGGGAAATTACAGAGAGGTGCAAGAACTATAAAGTAGTAATAATGGGAGACTTCAGCTATCCTAATATAGGCTGGGATAGTAATAGTGTAAAGGGCAGAGAGGGGGAAGAATTTCTGAAGTGTGTTCAGGAGAACTTTCTTGATCAGTACGTTTCTGGCCCAACAAGGAAGTAGACATTGCTGGATCTGATCTGGGGAATGAAGTGGGTCAAGTAGAACAAGTGTCAGTAGGAGAACATTTAGGGAACAGTGATCATAGTATCATAAGGTTTAGGTTAGCTATGGAAAAGGACAGGGAGCAATCTAGAGTAAAAATACTTAATTGGAAGAAGGCAAATTTCAGTGGTTTGAGAACGGATCTGGCCCGGGTAAATTGGAATCAAAGATTGGCAGGAAAAACTGTAATCGAACAATGGGCTGCCTTTAAAGAGGAGATGGTTCGGGTACAGTCGAGGTACATTCCCACAAGGGGGAAAGGTAGGGCAACCAAAGCCAGAGCTCCCTGGATGACGAAAGAGATAGAGAGTAAGATGAAGCAGATAAAGAGCACGTATGACAGATGTCAGGTTGAGAATACAAGTGAGAATCAGGCTGAATGTAGAAAGTTCAGAGGGGAAGTGAAAAAGAAAATAAGAGGGGCAAAGAGAGAGTATGAGAATAGATTGGCAGCTAACATAAAAGGGAATCCAAATGTCTTCTATAGGCATATAAATAGTAAATGGGTAGCAAGAGGAGAGGTGGGGCCGATTTGGGACCAAAATGGAGACCTACGCATGGAGGCAGAGGGTATGGCTGAGGTGCTTAATGAGTACTTTGCATCTGTCTTTACCAAGGAAGAAGATGCTGTCAAAGTCGTGGTGAAAGAGGAGTTAGTGGAGATACTGGATGAGATAAAAATTGATAAAGAGGAGGAGGCTTTTAGAAAGGCTGGCTGAACTTAAAGTTGATAAGTCACCAGGACCGGATAGGATGTATCCTAGGATGCTGAGGGAAGTTAAGGTGGAAATCGCGGAGATACTGACCATAATCTTCCAATCCTCTTTAGCTACGGGGTGGTGCCAGAGGACTGGAGAATTGCAAATGTTACACCCTTGTTCAAAAAAGGGTGTAAGGATAAACCCAGTAACTACAGGCCAGTCAGTTTAACCTCGGTAGTGGGGAAGCTTTTAGAAATGATAATCAGGGACCAAGTTAACAGTCACTTGGACAAGTGTGGATTAATTAAGGAAAGCCAGCACGGATTTGTTAAAGGCAAATCTTGTTTAACTAACTTGATTGAGATTTTTGATGAGGTAACAGAGAGGGTTGATGAGGGCAATGCGGTTGACGTGGTTTTCATGGATTTCCAAAAGGCGTTCAACAAAGTGCCACATAATAGGCTTGCCAGCAATGTTGAAGCCCATGGAATAAAAGGGACAGTGGTAGCATGGATACGAAATTGGCTAAGTGACAGAAAACAGAGAGTAGTGGTGAACGGTTGTTTTTCGGACTGGAGGAAGGTATACAATGGTGTTCCCCAGGGTTTCGGTTCTAGGACCACTGCTTTTTTTGACGTATATTAATGACTTGGATCTGGGTGTACAGAGCACAATTTCAAAATTTGCAGATGACACAAAACATGGAAGTATAGTGAACAGTGAGGAGGAGAGTGATAGACTTCAAAAGGACATAGACAGGCTGGTGGAATGGGTGGACACATGGCAGATTAAATTTAATGCAGAAAAGTGCGAAGTGATACATTTTGGTAGGAAGAACTAAAGGGTACAATTCTAAAGGGGGTGCACGAACAGAGAGACCTGGGGGTATATGTGCACAACTCATTGAAGGTGACAGGGCAGGTTGAGAAAGCAGTTAAAAAAGCTTACGGGATCTTGGGCTTCATGAATAGAGGTATGGAGTACAAAAGCAAGGAAGTTATGATGAACCTGTATAAAACACTGGTTCGGCCTCAACTGGATTATGGTGTCCAATTCTGGGCATAACACTTTAGGAAGGATGTTAAGGCCTTAGAGAAGGTAAAAACGATTTATGAGAATGATTCCAGGGATGAGGGACTTCAGTTACGTGGAGAGACTGGAAAAGCTGGGGTTGTTCTCCTTAGAGCAGAGAAGGTCGAGAGGAGATTTGATAGAGGTGTTCAAAGTCATGAGGGGTCGGGACAGAGTAGATAGAGAGAAACTGTTCCCATTGGCAGAAGGGTCGAGAACCAGAGGACACAGATTTAAGGTGACTGGCAAAAGAACCAAAGGCGACGTGAGGAAAAACTTTTTTACGCAGCGAGTGGTTAGGATCTGGAATGCACTGCCTGAGAGGGTGGTGGAGGCAGATTCAATCGTGGCTTTCAAAAGGGAATTGGATAAGTACCTGAAGGAAAAAAATTTGCAGGGCTACGGGGAAAGGGCGGGGGAGTGGGACTAGCTGAAGTGCTCTTGCAGAGAGCCGGCACGGGCTCGACGGGCCGAATGGCCTCCTTCTGTGCTGTAACCAATCTATGATTCTATGAAGAGCAGAAGTTCCTGGATCCTCTACCAAGTTACCTGAGCTACATCACCGATGGTGGTCTTGTACATCACTGTCACTGTCATCATAGTGGTTAGAATTGCATTGCACTTTCGCATTCTTTAACAACCTTCAGCTCTTGTACTAGATTCCCAGTCTCTTCAATATTTATTGAATCTAGTAGCTGGATAGGTTTTCCTTGGGGGCCTTGACTTCAAATTTATATTTCTAAATTTTTTTTTGTTATTTCTTTAGAAAATGTCTTCAACTTTGAAGTGGATTACAGCCATCTAACTCTATTATACGAATTAGGACATACGAACATACGAATTAGGAGCAGGAGTAGGCCACTCGGCCCCTCAAGCCTGCTCCGCCATTCAATAAGATCATGGCTGATCAGATTACTCCACATTCCCGCCTACCCCCGATAACCTTTCACCCCCTTGCTTACCAAGAATCTATCTACCTCTGCCTTAAAAATATTCAAAGACTCTGCTTCTACCGCCCTCTGAGGAAGAGGGTTCCAAAGACTCACGACCCTCTGTGAGAAAAAATTTCTCCTCATCTCTGTCTTAAATGGGCGACCCCTTATTTTTTAACAGTGACCCCTAGTTCTAGATTCTCCCACAAGAGGAAACATCCTCTCCACATCCACCCTGTCAAGACCCCTCAGGATCTTATATGTTTCAATCAAGTCACCTCTTATTCTTCTAAACTCCAGCAGATACAAGCCTAGCCTGTCCAACCTTTCCTCATAAGACAACCCGCCCATTCCAGGTATTAGCCTAGTAAACCTTCTCTGAACTGCTTCCAACGCATTTACAACCTTCCTTAAATAAGGAGACCAATACTGTACACAGTACTCCAGATGTGGTCTCATCAATGCCCTGTATAACTGAAGCATAACCTCCCTATTTTTGTATTCAATTCCCCTCGCAATAAACGATAACATTTTATTAGCTTTCCTAATTACTTGCTGTACCTGCAAACTAACCTTTTGCAATTCATGCACTAGGACACCCAGATCCCTCTGCATCTCAGAGCTCTGCAATCTCTCACCATTTAGATAATATGCTTTTTTATTCTTCCTGCCAAAATGGGCAATTTCACATTTACCCACATTATACTCCATTTGCCAGATCTTTGCCCACTCACTTAACCTATCTATATCCCTTTGTGGCCTCCTTATTATGTCCTCTTCACAATTTACTTTCCTACCTATCTTTGTGTCATCAGCAAATTTAGCAACCATACCTTCGGTCCCTTCATCCAAGTCATTTATATAAATTGTAAAAAGTTGAGGCCCCAGTATTAATACCTGTGGCACACCACTCGTTACATCTTGCCAACCAGAAAATGACCCATTTATGCCTACTCTCTGTTTCCTGTTAGCTAGCCAATCTTCTATCCATGCCAATATGTTACCCCCTACACCATGAGCTTTTATTTTCTGCAATAACCTTTGATGTGGCACCTTTCCAAATGCCTTCTGGAAATCTAAGTACAGTACATCCACCGGTTCCCCTTTATCCACAGCACATGTTACTTCCTCAAAGAACTCCAATAAATTGGTTAAGCATGATTTCCCTTTCACAAAACCATGTTGACTCTGCCTGATTACCTTGAACTTTTCTAAGTGCCCTGCTATAACGTCTTTAATAATAGCTTCTAACATCTTCCCTGTGACAGATGTTAAACTAACTGGCCTGTAGTTTCCTGCTTTCTGTCTCCCTTTTTGAATAAAGTGGTTACATTCGCTATTTTCCAATCTAATGGAACCTTCCCCGAATCTAGGGAATTTTGGAAAATTAAAACCAATGCATCAACTATCTCACTAGCCACTTCTTTTAAGACCCTAGGATGAAGTCCATCAGGACCCGGGGACTTGTCAACCTGCAGCTCCAACAATTTGCTCTGTACCACTTCCCTAGTGATTGTAATTTTCTTGAGTTCCTCCCTCCCTTCCATTTCCTGATTTACAGCTATTTCTGGGATGTTACTTGTATCCTCTATAGTGAAGACCGATGCAAAATACCTGTTCAATTCAACTGTCATCTCCTTATTTTCCATTATTAATTCCCCAGACTCACTTTTTATAGGACCAACGCTCACTTTGTTAACTCTTTTCTTTTTTAAATATCTATAGAAACTCTTACTATCTGTTTTTATGGGCTGGATTTTGAATGACCCATGGAGTCGGGTTTGGAGGCGTGTGGGGGGTTAAATTTGCGGGGTCGGGGTTTCCGACCCCATCCCGACTCCATCCTGCCTCCACGCAATTTTGACAAAATCAGTCACGGGGTTCCCAACTCTCTCCCACCTCTTGGAGGCGGGAGAGGCCATTACAGCCCTTAACAAGCCCTAAATTGACTCTGTAATGCTATTTTGAATCGTTGTAGCTAGTTTAACCCTTTTCTGACGTGAAGTACGCCTGGTGTGAAACACTCCAGTGAAACCTGGCGGGAGCAAAAGTGGATAGCTGACTATGAGCTGCAGGTCCACTATTACAACGGAAATGTGATGAAGGTAGTAGTAGTATTAGGCCTGAAAGTCGCCTCTGATGCTGCTCCATTGAATGTCTTCAGAGACTGCCTGGCCTTTGCTGCGAGAGGACTTGGATGCAAAAAGAATTCTCTCTCTCTCTCTCTCATATATATATATATCAATTTTGCATCCAGGTCCAATCACATCAAAAGCCAGGCAGGTCCTCTCTCACCAGCAGCCAGACAATCTCTGAGAGCAGGCAGTCAGTAATGATGACATCATCAGAGGCGGGTTTCAGGCTGAAACCACTAATTGGTTCATGGGTTCCCACATGCTGGAACTCAATTGCCCAATTAAGTGAAAATTGCATCATTCATCCACATTAATCTGGAGTCAGCGGGGAAACACGAAATGTGAGGACACGACCCCAACCCGACCCCAAGACAAAATCCAGCCCTATATCTCTAGCTAGTTTTCTCTCATACTCTAATTTTTCTCTCCTTATTAATCTTTTAGTCATTCTTTGCTGTTTTTTATATTCTGTCCAATCTTCTGACATGCCACCCACCTTTGGGCAATTATACGCTTTTTCTTTGAGCTGGATTTTGTCACTGGGGGCGGGTTGGGGTCGGCTCAGGTGGTCGGCGGGTCCCTCCCCCGCCCCCGCCCCCGCCCTCGCCTCCGATGTGAGGCGGGACAATTGAGCGATTTTGCCCTAATTGGGCACTTGATTTCCAGTGTGTGGGAACCCCTGGCCCAATGAGTCTTTTGGTCCTGAAACTCGCCTCCGATGACATCATCTATGCAGCTGCATTTAAGGCCTGCAAGCAGCCTTGGTTCTTTTTCTGCCTCACAACTTTTTCATTACACTTCTGAGGGATTAGGGCTCCAACCATGGCAAGCTCCAGACCAAAGTACGCACCCCGTTTTGAAGAGGACTCCTTCCAAGCTCTGGTGGAGGGAGCAAGAGCTAATAAGGAAGTGCTGTTTCCTTCTTCAGGGAGAAAAAAACCTCCCCAACAGACCAAAGCTGTGTGGCTGCAAGTGGCACAGGAGGTCAATGCCGTATCAATGTGCAGCAGAACCTGGCTGCAGTGCAGAAAGAGGTTTCATGACCTTCTCCGCACAGGAAAAGTGAGTATTCCATCCCCATGACCCTCAATCTGATCCCCATCGCCTCTCATCACCAGCACTCTGCTTTGTCAACCTCCTACTCCACATCCCACTTCACCCTTACATCACTGCACCCTTACCCATTCCCTCTCTCTGTATGTTCAATTCACTTAACTATTCGACTATGCTGCCCTCACACTCCCTATCACTGTTATGCTATGACAACAACTTAAAACACATAGGGAGGGCCCTTGGTCTTGGGACCTCACTCCATCTTTGTGTCCTTCTAAGCATCTATGCTATGGATTCTCTGCACTCACTCTTCATTCTCACTCAAACTCCACTCGTGTCCCTCATTGCAGGAAAAGAGAGCCCACAATAAGAGGAGAGGACGAGGACAGGAGTAGGGCCACCCTCAATAGCCCAGCTCACCACTGCTGAGGAGGCGGCCCTAGAGATCGTGGGAGCCAAGGAGGATGTGCAAGTGGGGGACGGACAGACGGGCGCATCAGAGCAAGCTGGTGACAGAATAGTTTTTCATCTCTCTCATTGACATTGCATGAGTGACTGATCTTGATTCTAATGCTGTAACAGATTGACTTATGATAATCTGCACAATTCCATGTGCATGCAATGTTTATCTCACATGCCTAACTCTTTCCTTTACTCCCCCACAGGACCATCGATAGCCCCCCTCCCCACTGTTCAGGAGGAAGAGCTTGAGCCAGGAGACTCCTCAGAGGAAGCTGCAACCTCTGAGGGCGCAGCGTCAGCAGAATTAAGTGCACCCAGCACCAGTGCAGATACTCACACCTCGGTGGGACCTTCGGGAGATAGAGTAGTGTTGTCACCTGGTGTATCACAGCTCACAAGTGAGCATCAGCAGATGGTGGAGACAGGGACAGCAGTGGAGAGTCCTCGTCGGAGGGCGCAGGACTCTCCCAGCTCGGCTCAGCTGCATGTGGACCCTGTGCCTCTGGGTCCATCCAGAAGGAGAGCGGTGCTGGAACTCCAGGAACAGGTGCAGGAGTCTCTGGCAGGTTTTGTCTCCAGGGTCGCTGTGAGTGTGGAGTGAATGAAGGAATCCATCGCTAACATGAGCAGAGCCTTTGTGGAGGCATTGGCGCATGAACGCATCACCACAGAAAGGATGGCAACCTCCGTGGAAAGGATGGCTACCATAGAGGAGAGGATGGCTACAGTAGAGGATAGGATGGCTATGGCCATGGAGGAGCTAAGTCGCCAGGGTCTTGAAAAAATGGTCATTGTTCAGAATAGACTGACATCTCTTGAGGAGCGATGGTCAGCTATTGAGCAGAGAAACCAGACCTTCATGGAAGTCCTCTGGAGTAGGACTTCCAGTGCAGAAATGGGTCCACATGGCTCCCCTGAAGTGCAGCAAGGTGCTGTCAAGCCACTTGCTAGCTCTGAAGTGGGGCTGACCCATGAGAGGGATGTTGGTGGCAGAGAACAAGGAAGTGGGGGCTCCTCTCCAAGCGCTCACACTCCCATGCCACAGCGGAGCCCTCGGTCAGAGCCCCACCAGAGTCCTCACCCAACTGAGGTCGGTGTCTCAGCCCCTGCACAGCTGCGGGAGCAGCAGACTGTTGGCGAGCCCTCACAGGCTCGCAACCCCAGAGGACGCCTGCCAAAGATGTCGAGGGAAGAGGAGCAAGAAAGTGAGCAAGGGGCCTCCACATCTGCTGAAGCCACAGGGGAAGCACCACGTAGGAGCACGCGTAAGAGGAAGATAAAGCACAAGTAGTCACAAGGGTAGTCACTTGGGTGTTTTATTTGGACCCTCTATCCATGTTAAATTTCCTAGCAATCAGCAGTCGGTGCTTCAAACGTGGCTTTGCCACCCTTTCCAGGAATGAATCACCGTCAGTACAAAGCACTGCTAATAACTGACTGGACTGATTTGAAATGAGGGAGGGAATTTTGCCAGTGCTCAGGGGGCGGGTTTGGAGGCGGCACCTCTGGCAAAATCGCAAAGATTGACAGCGGGTCGGAAACCCGCCTCCAAACAATCTTCCCAGGTGTCGAGTCCCCGATTTGCGCAGGGGCCCGACACCTAGCGGCGGGAAGAGGATTATAGGCACTTAACTGCTTGTTAACAGGTTGTTAACAGGCAGTTAGAACATAAGAACATAAGAAATAGGAGCAGGAGTAGGCCAATCGGCCCCTCGAGCCTGCTCCGCCATTCAATAAGATCATGGCTGATCTGATCCTAACCGCCAATCTACTATCTATCACAGAACCATCTCCTGCATCTAACAGAATTGCACACACGAAATAGGAGCAGAATCAGGCTACACAGTCCCTGGGCCCGCTCCACTACCCACAGGGCCATGACCGATCCGAACCTAGACTCATGTCCAAATTCCTGCCCGCTCCCCGTAACCCTTAATGCCCTTTACTTCTAGGAAACTGTCTATTTCTGTTTTAAATTTAATTAATGTTGTAGCTTCTACAGCTTTTTGTGGCAGCATATTCCATGGACCTACCACCCTCTGAGTGAAGTAGTTCCTCCTCATCTCAGTTTTGAAAGAGCAGCCCCTTATTCTAAGACTATGTCCCCTAGTTCTCGTCTCACCCGTCATCGGGAACATCCTCCCCGCATCCACCCGATCCAACCCCTTCACAATCTTATATGTTTCAATAAGATCGCCTCTCATTCTTCTGAACTCCAATGAGTAGAGTCCCAATCTACCCAACCTCTCCTCATATGACCACCCCCTCATCCCCGGGATTAACCGAGTGAACCTTTTTTGCACTGCCTCGAGAGCAAGGATGTCTTTCCTTAAGTAAGGACACCAAAACTGTATGCAGTATTCCAGGTGCGGTCTCACCAATACCTTGTACAACTGAAGCAATACCTCCCTATTTTTATATTCTATCCCCCTAGCAATGAAAGCCAACATTCCATTTGCCTTCTTAATCACTTGCTGCACCTGCATACTAACCTTTTGAGTTTCGTGCACCAGGACCCCCAGATCCCTTTGCACTTCAGTACTCTCCAGTTTCTTGCCATTAAGATAATAAATTGCTCTAGGATTTTTCCTGCCAAAGTGCATCACCTCACACTTTCCAGTGTTGTATTCCATCTGCCAAATCTCTGCCCACTTACTTAGCCTGTCTATGTCCCCTTGCAGGTTTTTTATGTCCTCCTCACTCACTACTTTCCCTCCCATCTTTGTATCATCTGCAAATTTTGATATGTTACACTTGGTCCCTTCCTCCAAATCGTTAATATAGATTGTGAAGAGTTGGGGACCCAGCACTGACCCCTGTGGAACACCACTAGTTACTGATTGCCAGTCTGAGAATGAACCATTTATCCCAACTCTTTGCTTTCTGTTAGATAGCCAATCCTCTATCCATGCCAGAATATTACCCCCAATCCCGTGATTTTTTACCTTAAGCAATAATCTTTTGTGTGGCACCTTGTCAAATGCCTTTTGGAAGTCTAAATACACTACGTCCACTGGTTCCCCTTTATCCACTCTATATGTTACTTCCTCAAAGAACTCCAGCAAATTTATCAAACATGACTTCCCCTTCGTAAAACCATGCTGACTTTGTCCTATTAAATTATGATTATCCAAATGTCCTGTTACTGTTTCCTTAATAATGGACTCCAAAATTTTACCTACCACAGATGTTAGGCTAACCGGTCTATAGTTACCAGCCTTCTGTCTACTGCCCTTTTTAAATAAGGGTGTTACATTAGCAGTTTTCCAGTCTGCCGGGACCTTAGCGGAATCCAGGGAGTTTTGAAAAATTATTACCAATGCATCTACAATCCCTACCGCCACTTCCTTCAAGACTCTAGGATGTAAGCCATCAGGTCCAGGTGATTTATCCGCCTTGAGTCCCATTATTTTACCGAGTACCACTTCCTTAGTGATTTTGATCGTGTTTAGCTCCTCTCCCCCTATAGCCCCCTGTTTGTCCAGTGTTGGGATATTCTTAGTGTCCTCTACTGTAAAGACTGATACAAAATATTCATTCAGTGTTTTTGCCATCTCCATATTTCCCACCATTAATTTCCCGGTCTCATCCTCTAGGGGACCAACATTTACTTTAGCCACCCTTTTTCTTTTTATATAACTATAAAAACTCTTACTATCTGTTTTTATATTTTTTGCTAATTTACTTTCATAATCTATCTTCCCTTTCTTAATCAATCTTTTTGTTATTTTTTGCTGCCTTTTAAAGTTTTCCCAATCCTCTGTCCTCCCACTAGATTTCGCTACCTTATATGCCCTTGTTTTTAGTCGAATACTATCCTTAATTTCTTTACTTAGCCACGGATGACTGTCCTTTCTTTTACACCCTTTTCTTTTCAGTGGAATATATTTTTTTTGGAAGTTGTAAAATAACTCCTTGAATGTACACCACTGATCATGTGTCGTCTTACCCTTTAATCTATTTTCCCAATCCACTCTACTCAATTCCGCTCGCATACCTTCATAGTCTCCTTTATTCAAGCTTAGCACGCTTGTTTGAGATCCAACCTTCTCACCCTCTAATTGAATATGGAATTCAACCATGTTATGGTCACTCATTCCAAGGGGATCCTTTACTAGGACATTTTTAATTAATCCTGTCTCGTTACACAGGACCAGATCTAAGGTTGCTTGCCCCCTGGTCGGTTCAGTTACATACTGCTCAAGAAACCCATCCCTAATACACTCAATGAACTCATCCTCAAGGCAGCCCTGCCCCATTTGATTTGTCCAATTAATATGATAGTTAAAATCCCCCATAATTATAGATGTTCCCTTATTACATGCCTCAACTATTTCCTGATTGATACTCCGTCCAATAGAGTTGCAACTGTTCGGAGGCCTATAGACTACGCCCACTAATGTTTTTTTCCCCTTATTATTCCTTATCTCCACCCAAACTGTTTCATTATCATGATTTTTTGACCCAATATCATTACTCTGTATTACAGTGATTCCTTCCTTTATTAACATAGCCACCCCACCTCCCCTTCCTTCCTGCCTGTCCTTCCTGATCGTTAAATAACCTGGAGGCTTTTTGCAATTTTGACAGATCTACTACTATCAATGATTTGGACCATAAAGGAAACTCACAAGTCACAACTTCTCAAGAACTCGGCTTAGTAAATAGCCCTGTTGTAATCATGTGGACCAACAGAGGAAACATCAAGGGGGCTAAATTGGATAGCCCCCAAAAATGGGCCCGGGAATCGCATTACGCTGGCAACACGCCATCTTCATGCTGCCTGCTCGTTATAATGATTGCTGCAAGCAGCCAACATTAACCGCGCTGTTCATTGGCCATACTCATCAGCAGGGGTCTCAAAATCATAACTTCCTCGCACTTCTTACAGCTAGCCTGCACTGCTTAAAGCTAGCCTGCACTTCTTAAAGGGGAGGTACATTGTGGCTGGAGCAGGTGCTGGGAGTTGTGCAGGAAGTGAATCTGACCTGGGAAACAGTGAAGAATGGCACAACATCGGAAAGGGAGCTGCACTGACTGTGACTAACTGGATGATGTATCTTGGAGTGAATGTGGTCGGGTAGAAGATCTGAACGGGTTAACTTTGTGAAGGGAGCATGAACAATGGAAATATCGCTAGGCAGCTGACACTCGGAAGGTTGTTGTGGTCGAAGGTTTGTTTAGACCTGTAGTTCCAGTTTGTATCATTCCCTGCGGAAGTCAGAGTGAGTAACAGTAAAATCCACTGTAGTGACTGTGCAGATATAAAGGCTCAAATCCTGGAAACTGAAACCAGTCTGTATAAAACGTGTAGGTTTTCCTGGTCAGTACACCTTGGTTGTTCTGATCAGCTTGTCTGGACCCTGGGATAGTCTGTGGGACAGCCCAGCCCGAACCGACCATTTAAACAGTGGAGGGAGTCAGCACGAACTGACCATTTAAACAGTGGAGGGAGTCAGCACGAACTGACCATTTAAACAGTGGAGGGAGTCAGCACAAACCGACCATTTAAACAAAGGAGGGAGTCAGCACGAACCGACCATTTAAACAGTGGAGGGAGTCAGCACGAACCGACCATTTAAACATTCGAGAGCCTCTCTATTTAAACCGTTGATTGGTGTTGAGCAGTGTCCCACTCAGTTCAGTTTTGGGACAGAATGAATCGGACTAAATAGGGGGAGAGCCTGAGAGAGAGAGAGAGAGAGAAAATGAATAATCAGCTACTCAAAGTGTCCACCAGCACTGAGAGCTCAGGGTTAAGATGTGAAGAATGAAGGGAGGCATTGAAGAAATTCTTCACACAGAGGGTTATTGGAACAAGTGGCTATTGAGACAGAAACTGTAAAATCAATAATTTTTTTTTCATTCATGGAATGTGGGCATCGCTGGAAAGGCTGGCATTTATTACCCATCCTAGTTGCCCTTGAGAAGGTGGTGGTGAGCTGCCTTCTTGAACCGCTGCAGTCCGTGTGGTGAAGGTGCTCCCACGGTGCTGTTAGGGAGGGAGTTCCAGGATTTGGACCCAGTGACGATGAAGGATCGGCGATATACTCCCAAGTCAGGATGGTATGTGCCTTGGAGGGGAACTTGGAGGTGGTGGTGTTCCCATGCGCCTGCTGCCCCCTGTCCTTCTAGGTGGTAGAGGTCGCGGGTTTGGGAGGCGCTGCCGAAGAAGCCTTGGCGAGTTGCTGCAGTGCATCTTGTAGATGGTACACACTGCAGCCACGGTACACCGGTGGTGGAGGGAGTGAATGTTTAAGGTGGTGGATGGGGTGCTGATCAAGTGGGCTGCTTTGTCCTGGATGGTGTCGAGCTTCTTGAGTGTTGTTGGAGCTGCACTCATCCAGGCAAGTGGAGAGTATTCCATCACACTCCTAACTTGTGCCTTGTAGGTGGTGGAAAGGCTTTGGGGAGTCAGGAGCAATATTCCCTGTAATTTTTTTGGCCCTGCGTGGCCCCTTTAAGGATCTGCTCGGGCCATTCAAAATACCGCGCATGCGCAGTTTTTATATTGAAAAGCCGGCTGCGTGGGTTCCCTGGAGCGCTGCACGGCCACGAAGCTTAAAGGGAACATTGGTTAGGAGGTGAGACACTCGCCTTAGAATACCCAGCCTCTGACCTGCTCCTTTAGCCACAGTATTTATGTGGCTGGCCCAGTTAAGTTTCTGGTCAATGGTGACCCCAGGATGTTGATGGTAGGGGATTCGGCGATGGTGATGCCATTGAATGTCATTGAGAGGTGGTTGGACTCTCTCTTGTTGAAGATAGTCATTGCCTAGCACTTGTGTGGTGCAAATGTTACCTGCCGCTTATCAGCCTAAGCCTGGATGTTGTCCAGGTCTTGCTGCATGTGGGTGCAGACTACTTCAATATCTGAAGAATTGCAAATGGAGGGAAGGTCATTGATGAAGCAGCTGAAGATGGTTGGGTCTAGGACACTGCCCTGAGGAACTCCTGCAGCGATGTCCTGGGGCTGAGATGATTGTCCTCCAACAACCACAGCCATTTTCCTTTGTGCTAGGTATGATTCCAGCCAGTGGAGAGTTTCCCCGCTGATCCGCATTGACTTCAGTTTTACTAGGGCTCCTTGGTGCCACACTTGGTCAAATGCTGCCTTGATGTCAAGGGCAGTCACTCTCACCTCTGGAATTCATCACTTTGCTGATGTTTCAGAGAAGGCTGCTGGGGAAGTAGTTGGCCAGATTAGATTTGTCCTGCTTTTTGTGGACAGGACATACATGAGCAATTTACCACTTTTTTGGGTAGATGCCAGTGTTGTAGCAGTACTGGAACAGCTTGGCTAGAGGCGCGGCTAGTTCTGGAGCACAAGTCTTCAGCACGATAGCCGGGATGTTGTCGGGGCCCATAGCCTTTGCTGTATCCAGTGCACTCAGCCATTTCTTGATATCACGTGGAGTGAATCGAATTGGCTGAAGACTGGCTTCTGTTATGGTGGGGACCTCAGGAGGAGGCCGATATTGATAATCCACTCGGCATTTCTGGCTGAAGATGGTTGCAAATGCTTCTGCCTTGACTTTTGCAGTCACGTGCTGGACTCTGTCATCATTGAGGATGGGGATGTTCATGGAGCCTCCTCCTCCCGTTGGTTGTTTAATGGTCCACTGTTGAGGCTGCCGCGAAACACGAATGGAGGCTGAATCCATATGTGGAAAACAAGAAACTTTTATTCACTGCATGCTACACAAAATGGCTGAGAGAAAAGCTGCTCCCAGAATTCTCTGCTAAAAACTCCCAGAATTCTCTGGGTAAAACCTGAGGCCCCGCCCCCTTCTGCCTTAAAGGTATTGTGCCTTAAAGGGGAAGGGGCTGGAAATTTGTCCACAGACGGAAGAGTGGATTATGCCCGTTTTAGGTGGCGATCCGCCACACCACCGCCATTCACGACTTAATATGGCAGGACTGCAGAGCTTTGATCTGATCCGTTGGTTGTGGGATCGCTTAGCCCTGTCTATAGCATGCTGCTTCCGCTGTTTAGCATGCATGTAGTCCTGTGTTGCAGCCTCCCCAGGTTGGCGACTCATTTTTAGGTACGCCTGGTGCTGCTCCTGGCATGCTCTTCTACACTCGTTGTTGAACCAGGGTTGGTCCCCTGGCTTGATGGTAATGGTAGAGCGAGGGATATGCCAGGCCATGAGGTTACAGATTGTGGTGGAATACAATTCTGCTGCTGCTGATGGCCCACAGCGCCTCATCGATGCCCAGTTTTGAGCTGTTAGATCTGTTCTGAATCTATCCCATTTAGCACGGTGGTAGTGCCACACAACACGTTGGAGGGTGTCCTCAGTGTGAAGACGGGACTTTGTCCCCACAAGGATTCTGCGGTGGTCACTGCTACCAATACTGTCATGGACAGATGCATCTGCAACAGGTACATTGGTGAGGACGAGGTCAAGTAGGTTTTTCTCTCGTGTTGGTTCTCTCATCACCTGC
Source organism: Squalus acanthias (assembly GCA_030390025.1). Classification (NCBI taxonomy): domain Eukaryota; kingdom Metazoa; phylum Chordata; class Chondrichthyes; order Squaliformes; family Squalidae; genus Squalus; species Squalus acanthias. The sequence continues at coordinate 92,521,693 of CM059429.1, forward strand.
CGTAGGTCCAGTCTGGCAGCTATGTCCTTCAGGACTTGGCCAGCTCGGTCAGTAGTGGTGCTACTGAGCCACTCTTGGTGATGGACATTGAAGACCCTATCCAGAGTACACTTACTACCCTCAGTGCGTCTTCCAAGTAATGTTCAACATGGGGGAGTACTGATTCATCAGCTGAGGGAGGTGGGTAGGTGGTAATCCAAGGAGGTTTCATTGCCCATATTTGACACGATGCCATGAGACTTCACGGGGTCCAGAGTCAATGTTGAGGACTCCCTCCTGACTGTATACCACTGTGCCGCCACCCCTGGTGGGTCTGTCCTGCCAGTGGGACATAGAAACATAGAAACTAGAAGCAGGAGTAGGCCATTCGGCCCGTCGAGCCTGCTCCACCATTCAATACGATCATGGCTGATCATCCAAATCCAGTACCCTGTCCCTGCTTTCTCACAGAATCCCCATCGAGCCTGCACCGACACAGATCCCACCCTATCCCCGTAACCCCACGTATTTAATTCCCCCTAACATATCCCTTCCTATCCTATCCCCGTAACCCCACATATTTAATCCCCCCCTAACACTAAGGGTCAATTTATCATAGCCAAATCAACCTAACCCGCACATTTTTTGGACTGTGGGAGGAAACCGGAGCACCCGGAGGAAACCCACGCAGACATGACATACCCAGGGATGGTGATGGAGGAGGAGTCTGGGACATTGGCTGAAAGCTATGATTCTGCGAGTATGACTATGTCAGGCTGTTGCTTGACTAGACTGTGGGACAGCTCTCCCAATTTTGGCACAAGTCCGCAGATGCTAGTGAGGAGGAGTTTGCAGGGTCGACTGGGCTGGGTGTGCCTTTGTCATGTCTGAATCCGATTCCTAGGTCGATGCCAGATGGTCTGTCTGGTTTTATTCTTAATATACTTTGTCGTAGCTGTTTGGTACAACTGAGTGGCTTGCTAGGCCATATCAGTGTTGTAAGGGATTCCGGCCCTGCGTGTCTCGCAGCCTGTGAGATTCACGCGGCTCTGTGCAGCCTGTATGTCAGTGCGGGTTTAGGCCTTGTTGCCTGTTCTGGTCTCCAGCCAGTCTGGGAGCACTAGACACACCTGTGAGTGGTTCGAATCACTCGCCCTTACGGTTCTAGACACTGGACTTAGATGCGAGAGCAGTAATGGAGATGAAACTCATGTAGACTCGGTTGAATGGTACGAAATGGAAAATCTTTATTGCATGATATTTAAGATTACGAAATACATGTCATAAGCACAGATTAATGACAGTACAATCTTACAAGCAGTTATATAGCTGATCCTAGGGAAACGAGGAACGAACGACACACCGTAAATAGGGGCACACAATTACAAGTATCCTTAATACTTAAACCCTCCCCTATCAATATCTGTCCTAGCTAGATTCGTAGGATTTCGAGACTCATGCTCACCACTCGTGATAACTCGGAGAAATTCCGAATAGCTGATCGGATGTTTTTCACCGCAGCACCCACGTGTCGATCAGGAGATCTCCTGGTCCCACTTGTTTACTTGCTTCTGCTCCGGCTAGCAGGCGGGACCGTCTGCTGTGATGAAGATCTGTGTTGGTTGGTTTAACAGGTACTTTCCGAATACAGCCCAGTCAATATCATCGGTGATGATCCGTTCTTGCAAGTTCAAAGAAGTCTTCCTGGCAAGGAAAACTTGGCTATTCGACCTACAGTCGCGGTCGGGATTTACTGACCGTGGCGATGAGTATGGTCTTCCTCTCTTCTCATCTCATCTCATCTCATCTCATCTCATCTCGGGCCTTTGGTTCCGATGCCAGTTACCAACATAGGTCTTCGTTACGCGACACGAGGTAGATCCGAACGGATCAGAAAGTTCAACAGTCTTTTTCAAAGAGGCACCAGGCAAGCAGGAACCAGACTACGAGTCAAAACACAGGAGCAGCCACGAGGTTACGAGTCGATCGGATAAGAGAATAAGAGAAAGATGGACGGTTGGAGCTTGTAATTATAGTACAAAATCTTCCGTTTCCCGCCCAACCTTAATGTCCTTTCTTTTGTTTGGGTTTGGCGTTCAAATGTCTTGTATGGGTGATCTCCGTTCTTAATGGGTTTCGGGGCTACTCGTAACTGTCTGAGTACCTGTTAATACTTCTCCCATTGTTAAATCGGTCGGTGTTCTCCCTGGAGGGGTCTTGGGGCTTCCAAGTGTTTTGTATAACTACCTGCTAACGGCTCTCTCATCGTAGAGTCGTTGGGATTCTACATATTAATGTCTTTTGGATGGGCCCTTGATTACTCGGTACAATAGCTTTCATTCGTACCTGGGAGACCGATTTCAGTATTTATGTGTATACTGCAAACCCATAATGTCTCGTGTATTATCTTCACTGTGCTGAATCTTAATCGATCTTGCACAAATGTTTATTGGAACGCCATCTTGTCTGCCTGTCGAAAAGTCTAGAATGTTCTGTCACGAGGTGCGGCGGCCATTTTACAGGCTGCTTGTGTCCACTTTGAGAAACCTGACCGCATTCTGCTGAAATAAAAGCTGTTTGAACGAGACTCTGTGTTTTCTCCTTATTAATAAAATCGCGATATATTGTGAATTCTACAGTGTACAGTTAAGAATCAACCACATTGCTTTGGGTCTGGAGTCACATATAGGCCAGACCGGGTAAGGATGGCAGATTTCCTTCCCTGAAGGATGTTAGTAAACCAGATGGGTTTTTACTACAATCCGGTAGATTCCGGTAGCTACTAGATTTTATTCCAGTATATCGCCAATTCCCTTTTGAAAGTTAACTCCTGGGAATTGGATATTTGAGAAGAATGTAAAAAGATTTGGGGAAAGGCAAGAAGGATTAGGTGGCATCAGTTGACGATCTTCCCTGGGCACAGGTGGACAATCCAAATGGTGCCGTTCTGTGCTGTAATTGAGCAGCTGTAGATGGGGAACGGGCTGGAATGGGCAGCGGACTACAGTCATCAGTTGGTCTAGCGGGAAAATCGAGCGGATTCTAGCGTGTGAAGATTTGAAGAGATCCAGTAACACTGAGTCACAGCAGGGTCAAGTGCTTCACTTGTTGTCAGTGCCAGATCTCCTGTGACTTTACCCACAGGTAGGCCGAGGCCTGGAGTGCGGTTTCTGATATTTACTGGGCCCCCAAGTGGACACTTTGGGCTGGATGTTCCCCCTCGGCAGTAATCCCACTGGAGCTGCGTTGACCAAGCTTGGTACCTGCCCACATGGCTCCTGGCACTGGCCCAGGTGTTAACTATACAAAGGGAATTGGATATATACCTGGAAAGGAGACATTTTCAGGGCTATGGAGAAAGAGCAGGGGAATGGGACTAATTGGAGAGTTCTTTAAAAGAGCCAGCACAGGCACGATGGGCCGAATGGCCTCCTCCAGTGCTGTGTGATTCTATGATTCCAGGTGGGATTTCCTCACTTGGCTAATTTAAATATGTGCAGTGGTGAGAGTTTTGGAGAAATGAAGGCTTGCGATGACAGAAGCATATATCAGAATCTCAGTGACGATGGGACCAGGAGTGGACATTGTAACTCGTGCAGGAAAGGAGCAGTGGGAACGAAAATTACAATTCCACAGCTAAGGAATCCCAGCCTGGCCAGACGGCAGCCTCAACCGGTTTTCCTGAGCTACAATACTCAAAATTAATTTCCTCATTGGAAAACCGAATCCAAGTGTTGTAAATAGAACTCACCGAGACAGCAGAGTGGGAGAGGACATTGACAGAGGAAGAGTTGGAGATACAGAGTAGATACAGAGAAAGAGGGAAGAGAGACAGACACAGCGAATATGAAGAGAGGGAGGAGGGAAAACCTTCACAAGACGGAGAGACTCTCACAGAGGCAGCGATTGCAGCAAATAGGCACTGTACCAATTTCTTCCAGCTTCTGCTCTCCTGACTCTGCACTTACTGCTCAGCCCACACACATCCCCCCCCACTCCCCACCCCCTGGCCTGGACCTCCACGTCCAGCCATCGTATCCCAGCATTGGGATCACGCACCAAGCCTGCTACAACTCCAGGCTCAGTTCGGCATTGCTCGGGGTTAATTACAATGGCACTGATTGGGGCCCAGTCCATACAGTCATCTCCAACCGATGTAGGCTATGGGTCCACCTTGGGACTGAACAGGAAAGTCTCAAGGGGGGACGCTGCGGTGTTGCCTCCATGGTGTAGAGTGGGACAGGCTGGTTAAGGCCACTCGCCAACCAATCCCTGCCATCCCAGTCCACACCATCGGGTGAAGCCCCGGCATCAACTTGTACCGAGGCCTCCCGGGATAAAGGGGAAGAGTCCTCCTCTGGCACCAGCTGGCTCTGGGGTGTCTGTGCCTACTGGGGCCAGAATCAGGCTGGTTCCCCCAGGCACTGCCAGCTACTGTTGGTGAGTCCTTCACCAGAGGCATCGTTGACCCCTCTGGTGACACCAACCCAGCCCCGGGGCATTGGTCTCCAGTTGGCGGCAGCTCATTTGGGGGGCGCCACCCTCTGGGGACTCGACTCCGCTCAGGGTCACCTATGCTGTGGGTGAGTTCCACTTTGATGAGGCCAGTCGCAGGTCTCTGTTCACTTTTTATACATCTGTGTCTCCCCCCTCCCCCCGCCCCCCTACCACCGTGGAGCCACCTTCAGCTACTCCCTCAACTCCTGAGGGGCATCCAGGTTCCAAGGGCTCTCACTCCCAAGGAGGGTACTTGTGCCTCAGTGGCACTTCCCCCGAGGGGCAGGGGCTCATGTCTCGAAGGTTTAACTCGATTTGTACTTGTATATGTGAGCTCACAGCTGATATAGCCGCCCTCATCCCTGCTCCCAGGGCTCCCTATCAACCTTCCCTGTCGGTTCAGCCTGAGGAAGCTACCTGGAGGCTTCCCACCTTCGGAAGCCAAGTTGGGAGCCAGAGTCGGACCATGATCACCAGTCGCTGAGGCCTTTTCATGTATTCACACAATGGTGACCCAGAGGCTGAAACTGTCGGTTCCGGAAGTCCCTGCACCTGGGGCATTGAGTCTTTACTTGGGGTCTTGCGAAGGCCTCAGGCACCTACCTTCGCTGTAATTTGTCCTACCAATCTCCAGAACAGTTTGGATGGACTTGTTTAGCACCCTCCGATTATGTTCAAAGTAGACAGTGTCCATATTGCCTCCACCACCCTGCTTCATACCTTTCAGCTCATTGACAGAGCTGGTGAACTTCAGTGGTGAAAGCATCAGAAGGAAGGCTACCACCCAGGAAACTAGTCCTGTTCCACCCACCAGAATCTAAATGGTGGGACATGTGGGTCTGGTGGACCTTCCTGCAGGGTTTGCCACATATCCGTCTGCCCTGTCACCAAACCCACTGGGGCAGCTTTTAAAATTATCATGGATTAGTTGGTTTTTAGAATACTTATTTTATTGGTCCGTATTTTCCGACCCCTATGGGTGTGTACGAGATGTGTACCCACCCGTACGGGCCTCACAAGTGCCGGTTTCAGGCATGCGAAGTGCATGCAATAAAACCCGGCATTCCCAATCTGTCAAGAATCCTCTTGACAGATCAACCGCCTGCCCGGGAGAAGGGCCTCTGCGGGGGGGGGGGGGGGGGGGTGGGGGGGGAGTTCCGCTTTCTGCAGAACCTCCGCCCGCTGAAAGCCTTTAAAAATCTTACGCCTGGTAAAAGCTACTGAGTAAGGCCTCCTTTTACCAGCATAAGAGTTTAAAAAAGTAAAAAAATAAATGATTTTTCACTCATTTATAATTTAAAAATACTTTTCAAAAAGGTAAGTTTAATTTTAGCCCCGTAAAAAACTTTAATTATTTTTTTTTCATGTAATTTAATGTAATTTTAACTAATTTTAAATAAGTGATTTAAAAAAAAATTATTTAAGATTTTAGTGTGTTTTTTGAGTGATCCCCAATCACACATTTGACAGATCTATGCGGAGAGACCTGTCAAAAGTGTGAAGGGGGCTTCCCTTCTTTGATTGGTTCCCATGGCCCACGTGATCCCAGGGACGCTTGCGAACTGCCTGCGCCCCTGGGATACCTGGGCTGCTGCGCGCGCACCAGGAGAGGCCCAGGATTGGAAGTGTCGGGACCTACGGAGCCAGCTGGTAAGTTCGTAGATTTTTTCCAGATCAGAGGCATCCACCCGTAGGAAGCCTCCGATCGGAAAATCCGGGCCATTATCTTGTAATCATCAGCAATGGGTTTATAATTGTGTGTAAGAATTAAATAAAAACATCTGTAATCATGAACTGCATGCAATGATAACCTGAATTATATATGACGTGCAACCCTTTTGCTTATAATTAAAAGTCTGTGAGTAAGCTGGATCCTAGACAGCCTGGGGTGTGAAAGAGGATTGCTATATTCGAATAGGGAAGCTATTGGGTGAATTAACAAAAGTTGAATCTTAACCAACAGTTAGGATGAGGCATAGAGTGCAGCTAGCCTGGGAACCAAGGTCCGATGTAGCTGTAACTGTGTTGGAATTTTATGAAGTCTGCCGTGAGTTAAAAACATAGGCCGTTTCATAGGACCATCATGGGCGCAATATCTCTACAGTATGGAGACTTGTTCTTTTGTGTTGCCATAACTATTTACAATCGATTTACAATCTATATTAATGACTTGGATGAAGGGACCGAGTGTAATGTAGCCAAATTTGCTGATGATACAAAGATAGCTGGGAAAGCAAATTGTGTGGAGGACGCAAAGAATCTCCAAAGGGATATAGATAGGTTAAGTGAGTGGGCAAAAATCTGGCAGATGGAGTATAATATGGGAAAATGCGAGGTTATCCACTTTGGTAAGAAAAATAAAAAGCAAATTATTACTTAAATGGGGAGAGATTACAAAATGCTGAGGTACAAAGGGATCTGGGGGTCCTTGTACATGAATCACAAAAAGTTAGCATGCAGGTACAGCAAGTAATTAGGAAGGCAAATGGAGTGTTGGCCTTTATTGCAAAGGGAATGCAGTATAAAAGTAGGGAAGTCCTGTTACAACTGTACAGGGCGTTGGTGAGACCACACCTGGAGTACTGCGTACAGTTTTGGTCTCCTTATTTAAGGAAGGATATACTTGCATTGGAGGTAGTTCAGAGAAGGTTCACGAGGTTGATTCCAGAGATGAAGGGGGTTGTCTTATGAAGAAAGGTTGAGCAGGTTGGGCCTATACTCATTGGAGTTTAGAAGAATGAGAGGGGATCTTATTGAAACATATAAGATTCTGAAGGGGCTTGACAGGGTAGATGCAGAGAGGATGTTTCCCCTCATGGGGGAATCTAGAACTAGGGGGCATAATTTCAGAATAAGGGGGCACCCATTTAAATCGGAAATGAGGAGGAATTTCTTCTCTCAGAGGGTTGTGAATCTTTGGAATTCTCTTCCCCAGAGAGCTGTGGAGGCTGGGTCATTGAATATATTTAAGGTGGAGATAGACAGATTTTTGAAAAGTAAGGGAGTCAAGGGTTATGGGGAGCGGGCAGGGAAATGGAGTTGAGGCCAAGATCAGATAAGCCATGATCTCATTGAATGGCGGAGCAGGCTTGAGGGGCCAAATGACCTACTTCTGCTCCTACGTCTTATGTTCTAACTACCCCAGATGGTCAAAGTGGTGATGCTAGATGATCAACAGATGATGTAAGGGAGGTCATAAGACCAGAACCTGCGTAAGCAAAGGTGCTGTGGACATGGCAGCATTATGATTGGATTTTGGGGAATTGGGTGTAAGCAAGAGATTGGTTCAGGAGGACTCCATAGGTTTTGACTGAGAGTAAGGGTATAAGAAGGGGGTCTCAACAGCCGCAGAGAGTAGAAGATTTCAGAAAAAGTAGAAGATTTCAGGAAGAATCAAGGAGACATCCGAGAGACAGACGAGAGACAAGAGACAGAGGGTGCAGCTTACTCACAGTTGTGGCTTCTACCCAGAGTATAAGTGATAATATAAGTCTCAATTATACTCTGTAAACTGCTGCTCAAATACTGTAATTATTAAGTCTTGCTTGTGCTGAATTAAGTTAAATCACTGTCCCCAATACGGGTCAACCTCAAATCATTCGGAACCAGGGTCTGTCTGGGATCTTACAGCCTTTTCTTAGTAGGCTACTGCCTCGCAGATGAGTTGAGGGAGAAATCCCTGCCACAGAGTGAGGACCACCTTCAGAGAGCATCAGTGCAGCAACAGGCTGTGTGAGTGCACTCAATGTAGGAGCAGGGTCTGTCGTCCAGTGGATCTAGCATCATCACTTAGCCTGGCTGCGCATCTTGTGGTTCCTTCAGGAACTACTGCAGATGCCCTTTGACGCTGAGGGTTTCTGTGGTGAGCAAGTGGAGGGGCTGCTGCAGGGCTACAAGCAACTCCAGCAGAACCTTCAGGCATTCCTGGATTGAAAGCCATGGGGACACTGCCTCACTTTGTAGCTTAGCCCACCCCATCTACAGGCCCCTTCAGGGACAGCAGTCATTTCAAGGCTTGAGCCGAACCGCAATATCCTTGTACCATGTCAGCCCATCATTCCCGATTAGGAACTGGAATGCAGGAAGCTAGCAACAAGTAACCTTCAGGACCCTGTCCAGCTCCACCTGCCCAAGCAGTGATACCAGCCTTTGATAACCCACTGCAGATCTGAGTGGTGGGTCATTTCCAGTACTTCCATGTGGAAGTGGATCACTCTAAACACTTGGGTCCAGGAGACCAGATGTGGTGAGTATCCTCTGCATTAGCAGCTTGAGCCTCCATGTTTTCACAATATGGTTTGGTTTGACCATCAGAGGAACCATCAACTAGTGGGCATACTGGCTGGTGACATCAGCGTCTTCTACCATCTAACTGGAGAGAGAGTGATAGTGACACTCAGCTTCGTCATCCAGAAGGCTCACCTGTTGGGGATATTTCTCCAGTTGAACCTTGCTCTGCCAGTGATGTTTCCGCAGGTCTCCTTTGTCACAGCATCTGAACTAGAGCTGGTGGTCTTGGAGCACAGTGTTCTCCAGGGGTTGGTGCGACAGCCATCAGGCTCTTCAGCTAATGCTTCGACATATAGCTGTGGGGTCACATTCAGGATGAATGGGCTTCTAGGCCAGTGGACATGGATGAGTTCACTTGGCATTTCAACAGGCTGGAGATGTGAACAGTCCAATAGGACATTATCCACTTTCAGACTGGGTGTGGGGGGTCAGTGTGCCTCCAGACAGACAGTATGACAGTAATTCGGTATGTCTACAAACAGGGTGGGATCCACTCCCGGGTCCCACTGTCAAGGTGACATGTTGCTTCCCATTGGTGCTTGAACCACAGGGCGACACTCTTGGTGCCACATTTGGCCGGGGTGGACAACACAATAGTCGGCACACTCTGGACCTATCTTTTGTTTTTTTACTTGTCCAATTATCACCCACTTTAGCCTTGCAACATCATCCCTCTTATCATTTAATCACTGCTTTACTCCACCCTATCACAGACCCTCCCTTTTGTTCATTTGCTCTAGCCCCTCTGCTCACACTTTCAGTCCCTACCTCTTCCCCTCGTGCCTGTGCCAGCTCTTTGAAAGAACTGTCCAATTTACTCCCACAGCCCAGCTATCTTCCCATCACCCGGCAAATTAAATCTTTTCAAATACATGTCCAATTGCATTTTACAAGTACCTATGGATTCTGATTGTAGGAGCGCCGCACTGTCGGAGGGACAGTACTGAGGGAGCGCTGCACTGTCAGAGGGGCAGTACTGAGGGAGCGCTGTACTGTCGGAGGGGCAGTACTGAGGGAGGCTGTACTGTCAGAGGGGCAGTACTGAGGGAGCGCTGCACTGTCGGAGGGGCAGTACTGAGGGAGCGCTGCACTGTCGGAGGGGCAGTACTGAGGGAGCGCCGCACTGTCGGAGGGGCAGTATTGAGGGAGGCTGTACTGTCGGAGGGGCAGTACTGAGGGAGCGCTGCACTGTCGGAGGGGCAGTACTAAGGGAGGCTGTACTGTCGGAGGGGCAGTACTGAGGGAGCACCGCACTGTCGGAGGGGCAGTACTGAGGGAGGCTGTAATGTCGGAGGGGCAGTACTGAGGGAGCACTGCACTGTCGGAGGGGCAGTACTGAGGGAGGCTGTAATGTCGGAGGGGCAGTACTGAGGGAGGCTGTACTGTCGGAGGGGCAGTACTGAGGGAGCGCTGCACTGTCGGAGGGGCAGTACTGAGGGAGGCTGTACTGTCGGAGGGGCAGTACTGAGGGAGCGCCGCGCTGTCGGAGGGGCAGTATTGAGGGAGGCTGTACTGTCGGAGGGGCAGTACTGAGGGAGCGCTGCACTGTCGGAGGGGCAGTACTGAGGGAGGCTGTACAGTCGGAGGGGCAGTACTGAGGGAGCACCGCACTGTCGGAGGGGCAGTACTGAGGGAGGCTGTAATGTCGGAGGGGCAGTACTGAGGGAGCGCTGCACTGTCGGAGGGGCAGTACTGAGGGAGGCTGTAATGTCGGAGGGGCAGTACTGAGGGAGCGCTGCACTGTCGGAGGGGCAGTACTGAGGGAGCGCCGCACTGTCGGAGGGGCAGTACTGAGGGAGGCTGTAATGTCGGAGGGGCAGTACTGAGGGAGCGCTACACTGTCGGAGGGGCAGTACTGAGGGAGGCTGTACTGTCGGAGGGGCAGTACATAAGAACATAAGAACATAAGAAATAGGAGCAGGAGTAGGCCAATTGGCCCCTCGAGCCTGCTCCGCCATTCAATAAGATCATGGCTGATCTGATCCTAACCGCCAATCTACTATCACAGAACCATCTCCTGAACCTAACAGAATTGGACACACGAAATAGGAGCAGGATCAGGCTACACGGCCCCTGGTCCCGCTACGCTACCCATAGGGCCATGACCGATCCGAACCTAGACTCATGTCCAAATTCCTACCCGCTCCCCGTAACCCTTAATTCCCTTTACTTCTAGGAAACTGTCTATTTCTGTTTTAAATTTATGTAATGATGTAGTACTGAGGGAGCGCTGCACTGTCAGAGGGGCAGTACTGAGGGAGGCTGTACTGTCGGAGGGTCAGTACTGAGGGGGCGCTGCACTGTCAGAGGGGCAGTACTGAGGGAGAGCTGCACTGTCGGAGGGGCAGTACTGAGGGAGCGCTGCACTGTTGGAGGGACAGTACTGAGGCAGTACTGCACTGTCAGAGGGGCAGTACTGAGGGAGGCTGTACTGTCGGAGGGTCAGTACTGAGGGAGCGCTGCACTGTCAGAGGGGCAGTACTGAGGGAGAGCTGCACTGTCGGAGGGGCAGTACTGAGGGAGCGCTGCACTGTCGGAGGGATAGTACTGAGGGAGGATGTACTGTCGGAGGGTCAGTACTGAGGGAGCGCTGCACTGTCAGAGGGGCAGTACTGAGGGAGAGCTGCACTGTCGGAGGGGCAGTACTGAGGGAGCGCTGCACTGTTGGAGGGACAGTACTGAGGCAGTACTGCACTGTCAGAGGGGCAGTACTGAGGGAGCGCTGCACTGTCGGAGGGGCAGTACTGAGGGAGCGCTGCACTGTTGGAGGGACAGTACTGAGGGAGCACTGCACTGTCGGATGGTCAGTACTGAGGGAGCGCTGCACTGTTGGAGAGTCAGTACTGAGGGAGCACTGCGCTGTCGGAGTGGCAGTACTGAGGGAGCGCTGCACTGTTGTAGGGGCAGTACTGAGGGAACGCTGCACCATCGGAGGGTCAGTACTGAGGGAGTGCTGAACTGTTGGAGGGTCAGTACTGAGGGAGCACTGCACTGTCGGAGGGTCAGTAATGAAGGAGCACTGCACTGTTGGAGTGGCAGTACTGAGGGAGCGCTGCACAGTTGGAGGGGCAGTACTGAGGGAACGCTGCACTGTCGGAGGGTCAGTACTGAAGGAGCATTGCAATGTCGAGTGGCAGTACTGAGGGAGAGCTGCACAGTTGGAGGGGCAGTACTGAGGGAACGCTACACTGTCGTAGGGTCAGTACTGAGGGAGCACTGCACTGTCGGAGTGGCAGTACTGAGGGCGTGTTGCACTGTCGGAGGGGCAGTACTGAGGGAGCGCTGCACTGTTGGAGGGACAGTACTGAGGCAGTACTGCACTGTCAGAGGGGCAGTACTGAGGGAGGCTGTACTGTCGGAGGGTCAGTACTGAGGGAGCGCTGCACTGTCAGAGGGGCAGTACTGAGGGAGAGCTGCACTGTCGGAGGGGCAGTACTGAGGGAGCGCTGCACTGTCGGAGGGATAGTACTGAGGGAGGCTGTACTGTCGGAGGGTCAGTACTGAGGGAGCGCTGCACTGTCAGAGGGGCAGTACTGAGGGAGCGCCGCACTGTCGGAGGTGCAGTACTGAGGGAGAGCTGCACTGTCGGAGGGGCAGTACTGAGGGAGCGCTGCACTGTTGGAGGGACAGTACTGAGGCAGTACTGCACTGTCAGAGGGGCAGTACTGAGGGAGCGCTGCACTGTTGTAGGGGCAGTACTGAGGGAACGCTGCACTGTCGGAGGGTCAGTACTGAGGGAGTGCTGAACTGTTGGAGGGTCAGTACTGAGGGAGCACTGCACTGTCGGAGGGTCAGTACTGAAGGAGCACTGCACTGTTGGAGTGGCAGTACTGAGGGAGCGCTGCACAGTTGGAGGGGCAGTACTGAGGGAACGCTGCACTGTCGGAGGGTCAGTACTGAGGGAGCACTGCACTGTCGGAGCGTCAGTACTGAAGGAGCATTGCAATGTCGGAGTGGCAGTACTGAGGGAGAGCTGCACAGTTGGAGGGGCAGTACTGAGGGAACGCTACACTGTCGTAGGGTCAGTACTGAGGGAGCGCTGCACTGTTGGAGGGACAGTACTGAGGCAGTACTGCACTGTCAGAGGGGCAGTACTGAGGGAGGCTGTACTGTCGGAGGGTCAGTACTGAGGGAGCGCTGCACTGTCAGAGGGGCAGTACTGAGGGAGAGCTGCACTGTCGGAGGGGCAGTACTGAGGGAGCGCTGCACTGTCGGAGGGATAGTACTGAGGGAGGCTGTACTGTCGGAGGGTCAGTACTGAGGGAGCGCTGCACTGTCAGAGGGGCAGTACTGAGGGAGAGCTGCACTGTCGGAGGGGCAGTACTGAGGGAGCGCTGCACTGTTGGAGGGACAGTACTGAGGCAGTACTGCACTGTCAGAGGGGCAGTACTGAGGGAGCGCTGCACTGTCGGAGGGGCAGTACTGAGGGAGCGCTGCACTGTTGGAGGGACAGTACTGAGGGAGCACTGCACTGTCGGATGGTCAGTACTGAGGGAGCGCTGCACTGTTGGAGGGTCAGTACTGAGGGAGCACTGCACTGTCGGAGTGGCAGTACTGAGGGAGCGCTGCACTGTTGTAGGGGCAGTACTGAGGGAACGCTGCACCGTCGGAGGGTCAGTACTGAGGGAGTGCTGAACTGTTGGAGGGTCAGTACTGAGGGAGCACTGCACTGTTGGAGGGTCAGTACTGAAGGAGCACTGCACTGTTGGAGTGGCAGTACTGAGGGAGCGCTGCACAGTTGGAGGGCCAGTACTGAGGGAACGCTGCACTGTCGGTGGGTCAGTACTGAGGGAGCACTGCACTGTCGGAGGGTCAGTACTGAAGGAGCATTGCAATGTCGGAGTGGCAGTACTGATGGAGAGCTGCACAGTTGGAGGGGCAGTACTGAGGGAACGCTACACTGTCGGAGGGGCAGTACTGAGAGAGCACTGCACTGTCGGAGGGTCAGTACTGAGGGAGCGCTGCACTGTTGGAGGGGCAGTACTGAGGGAGCGCTGCACTGTCGGAGTGACAGTACTGAGGGAGCGCTGCACTGTCGGAGTGGCAGTACTGAGGGAGCGCTGCACTGTCGGAGGGGCAGTACTGAGGGAGCGCTGCACTGTCGGAGGGGCAGTACTGAGGGAGCGCTGCACTGTCGGAGGGGCAGTACTGAGGGAGTGCCGCACAGTCGGAGGGTCAGTACTGAGGGAACGCTGCACTGTCGGAGGGGCAGTACTGAGGGAGCGCCGCACTGTCGGAGGGTCAGTACTGAGGGAGCGCTGCACTGTCGGAGGGGCAGTACTGAGGGAGACATTAAACCGAGGCCCTATCTGTCCTCTCAGGTGGACATAAAAGATCCCACAGCTGCCATTGGAAGAAGAGCAGCGGAGTTCTCCCTGGTGTCCTGGGCCAATATTTATCCCTCAATCAACATTAATTAAACAGATGATCTGGTCATTTTACACATCGCTGTTTTGGGGATCTTGCTGTGCACAAATTGACTGCCACGTTTCCTTGATTACAGCAGTGACTACACTCCAAAAATTGCTTCATTGGGTGTGAAGCATTTTGGGATGTCCTGAGGTGGTGTAGGGCGCTATATAAATGAAAGTCTCTTTTTTTGTAATTTTATGCTCCTGTACACTACTTACTATTAACACCAATCTCTGTGTCATTAGTACACTTGGATATGTGGCTCTCTGTTGTGTTATCTCAGTCATTAATAACTACAGTGAATAGTTGGGCCCCAGCACAGATTCAAATCTTTGTTTAATGCAGGAACCATCTTGAAGTGCTGGGAGGAAACTGAAAAGGGAATTGGCCTTTCCGAGAGACTTTGGACTGTTGGTTGGGGGGTCTCTCCTCAGGCTGCTATGAGTTGGGACATGTTTGTCTGTCCGTGTGGCCTCAAGACACACTACTTTGGATTGCATGCATACTTCAGGATCAACTAGACCTTCCTCATCGTTGAGGTTGAGTTAATTCAGTGCCCAGGACACATTGAACCAGCCATTTGATTGCTGTTGGGCTTGTTCCAGGATCTGAGACACACCGAACCGCCTCCTGGCTGCGGGTTGGCTATTTCTTGTGGATTAGTGAACGTTGGTGGGAAATAAATGGCCGTGGTCTGAGGGGGCGGGGCCAAAGGGGGCGGGGTGACTGCTGAGTGACAGTGCGGCCCAGCAGCTGATTGGCCGGCTGGCTCTCGGCTCGCGACTGGCGCAAACAGAAGTTGTTGGAGGAAAAAAGGTTCAAATTGAAAAGTGGGTTGGGAGGTGAAGGGTTAAACTGAATGGCCAACTGCAGAAACCTCAGTCTATTGGGGGCAAATCACATTAAAGAACTACATCGAAGGAATTGTTGGAGGAAAACTATTTAATGAAATGGGATGGGATGGCTGTTAAGAGAAACAAGGAAGGAAATAGCGGAGGCTCTGACCATCATTTTCCAATTCTCTCTGGCTACAGGTGTGGTGCCGGAGGACTGGAGGACTGCTAATGTTGTACCATTGTTTAAAATGGGAGAAAGGGATAGACCGAGTAATTACAGGCCAGTCAGCCTAACCTCGGTGCTGGGAAAGTTATTGGAAAAAATTCTGAGGGACAGTATTAATTGTCATTTAGAAAGGCACAGATTAATCGTGGTATATATGAATGAGTTAGACTTCAATGTAGGGGGCATGATTAAGAAGTTTGCAGATGATACAAAAATTGGCCGTGTAGATGATAGTGAGGAAGAAAGCTGTAGACTGCAGGAAGATATCAATGAGCTGGTCAGGTGGGCAGAAAAGTGGCAAATGGAATTCAGAAGTGTGAGGTGATGCATTTGGGGAGGGCTAACAAGGCAAGGGAATACACAATAAATGGAAGGATACTGAGAAGTGTAGATAAACAGAGGGACCTTGGAGTGCATGTCCACAGATCCCTAAAGGTAGCAGAACAGGTAGATAAGGTGGTTCAGAAGGCATACGGGATACTTTCTTTATTAGCCGAGGCATAGAATATAAGAGCAGGGAGGTTGTGCTAGAACTGTGTAAAACACTAGTTAGGCCATAGCTAGAGTACTGCGTACAGTTCTGGTCACCACATTACTGGAAATGTGTGATTGCACTAGAGAGGGTACAGAGGAGATTTACAAGGATGTTGCCAGGACTGGAGAATTTTAGCTATGAGGAAAGATTGGATAGGCTGGGGTTGTTTTCCTTGGAACAGAGGAGGCTGAGGGGAGACTTAATTGAGATGTATAAAATTATGTGGGGCCTAGATAGAGTGGATAGGAAGGAACTAGCAGAGAGGTCAATAACCAAGGGGCATAGATTTAAAGTAATGGGTAGAAGGATTAGAGGGGAGTTGAGAGAACGTTTTTCACCCAGAGGGTGGTGGGGGTCTGGAACTCACTGCCTGAGAGGGTGGTAGAGGCAGAAATCCTCAACACATTTCAAAAGTACTTGGATATGCACTTGAAGTGCCGTAACCTACAGGGCAAAGTGGGATTAGGGTGGAGAGCTCTTTTTCGGCCGGCACAGACACGATGGGCCGAATGGCCTCCTTCTATGCCGTTGATTTCTATGATTCTATGATAAGCAGTTGGATTTATTCTAAAGGAGTTTTTTTAATTTAAAGAATGAATTTATTGGCTGGAATTGAGGCTTCCCAGAGGAATGTGACAGGACAAGGAGGACAACAAGTCTTCTTTCTCTTCTGTGCCCAGTGCCACATTCTTTGACAAAACCTCCCAAACCCACGACCTCCAGCCCCCCTAGAAGGTCAGGTGCAGCAGGCGCATGGGCACTCCATCGCCTCCAAGTTCCCCTCCAAGTCACACACACCATCCTGACTTGGAGATATATCGGCCGTTCCTTCATCGTCACTGGGTCAAAATCCCAGAACTCCCGACCTAACGTCACCATGGGAGCACCTTCACCACACGGGACGGCAGCAGTTCAAGAAGATGGCCCACCACCACCTTCTCAAGGGGCAACTAGGGATGGGCAGCTACGCCCACATCACGAGAATTAATCTATAATTTTAAAAATGAGGCAACTCATTCCTTCTACTGCTTTTACATCCAGTAGATTGTGCTCCATAAGGAAGACCCTTGTTATATGGACAGGTCCTTCGCCTGACTAACAGCACCCTATCATGGGGGTCCGGCTAGATACGATGGAACGCGGGTTGACATTCCGCTCCTATCGGGCACCAGTACTTCACTGGTTGTCAACGTAGTATTCAGAGACTGGAATTCTTGCCTCTGTTTGACAGGGTAGAGGTAACAAGTAGGGGTTGTAATAAAGAGGTAAAAAGGGAGTGCCTGGTTAAAACATTAAACCACAAAAAGTACCAAGCAAGCCCAGCCACAGCCATGAGAAGGTTCAGTGTGTCTCAGATCCTGGAACAAGCCCAGCAGCAACTAAATGGAGGGTTCAATGTGTCCTGGACACTGAAGTAAACTCAATCGCAACGATGAGAATGGTCAGGGTAGCCTCACAGCCAGGCTTGGCCCTGCCCTCAAATTGAAGGGGAAGGACAATTTCCCCAGTCCTCTGTCTTAACATCATCGTAAACACAGCCAGAAGATTCCCGCTGAGCCCTGTGTCTTAACAATATCATTAATACAGCAGGAAGATTCCTCCTAGTCCTAGTCTTAACATCGTAAACACAGCAGGAAGATTGTCCCTGATCCCTGTGTCTTAACAACATCGTAAACACAGCCAGCAGATTTCCCCTGGTCCCTGTGTGTTAATAATGTTGTAAACACAGTGGGAAGATTTCCTCTAAGATGCAAAACTGTGACACTACAGCACCACCACTGGTAGGAGGGTGTAATTACAGCATGACATGTTTACATAGGTAGTTTCCATTATAAATGTGGTGACAGGAATTTACATAATGGGGGGGAATGTAACAACAGTAAGTGACTTTTTGGGGACACAAATTTTGCACAGATGTGAGATGTTTAATATATATATATCTGTACATAACAGGCTGAGCATTTAATCCATTGTGTTATAACAAATCACTAAAAGTTGTGCCACAGGTTAGCAAGGCCATTAAAAATGCAAACCAGGCACTAGGATTTATTTCTAGAGGGGTAGAATTGAAAAGTAGTGAAGTTATGCTGAACCTGTATCAAACCTTGGTTAGACCACACTTGGAGCACTGCGTGCAGTTCTGGTCGCCATATTATAAAAAGGATATAGCGGCACTGGAGAGGGTGCAGAGAAGATTTACAAGGATGATACCGGAAATGCGAGGGTATACATATCAGGAAAGGATGAACAGGCTGGGTCTCTTTTCTCTTGAAAAAAGAAGGCTGAGGGGTGACCTAATAGAGGTCTTTAAAATTATGAAAAGTTTTGACGCTAGATCAATTGTTAATATAAAATCTGAGATTGATAAATTTCTGTTAACCAAAGGTACTAAGGGATATGGGGAAAAGGCGGGTATATGGAGTTAGGTCCCAGATCAGCCCTGATCTCATTGAATGGCGGAACAGGCTCGAGGGGCTGAATGGCCTCCTTCTGTTCCTATGTACCTATGTCTGTGGAGGGAGCAGACTGGGTTGGCTGATCAGCTTGTTGCTGTTCCATGATATTGTTAATTCTCCATCTTACAATGCTGCAGTCAGTTCTTGATATGACACGCGGGTATGAGGCTAGAGTGCTCCCCAGGTTCAGAGGTCAAAGACAATTAAAGTATAAAAGATAAACTTGGTTGTGCGGCTGTATTAATCTTATTGTCAGTGTCTTTGAACGGTAACCCTCAGGAGTCACTCATTTTTCCTTTTGTTGCCATGCGCAAAGTTCCCTCCAATGGACGAGATTGTTGCCATACAAAGTTGTGTAAGAAACAATTTGAAGTCCCTTTGGACTGTCTGTTTAATGGTTCGAAGCTGACTCCATATTGGTAACAGTTAGGAATTTATTTAAGCATAAGTGAGATTTAATACAGCAAATATTTGAGTACCAGTCCAATTGAGAATTATATTACCCGCTATTGCCCTTTGGGTAGAAGGCGTGGCCCATTCCTCATTCCTCCTACTCACATACGCTTCGGCACCTGTCTGGATCAGTGACCTTCCAGGCCTTTCTACACTGAGATTGACCCAAACCCACGAGGATAGACCCCAAAAACTAGAACTGCGGAGAAATCCATTCAGTCACAGGCACGACAAGTTCTCTGTGTCCAGGCACAAGCCTTGGGCCTCCATTATCTGCTGTCTAGCCTCCGCACAGCTTCATTCTCTGCTTGTTCAACATCTGTCTGAGGCTAAACCACACTGTTCGCAACCTTGGTGTCATATTTGACCCTGAAATGAGCTTCCGACCACATATCCGCAGCATAACAAAGTCTGCCTACTTCCACCTCCGTAACATCGCCCGTCTCCGCCCTTACCTCACCTCATCTGCTGCTGAAACCCTCATCCATGCCTTTGTTACCTCTAGACTTGACTATTCCAACACACTCCTGGCTGGCTTCCCACATTCTACCCTACGTAAACTTGAGCTCATCCAAAACTCGGCTGCCCGTGTCCTAACTTGCACCAAGTCCCATTCGCCCATCACCCCTGTGCTCGCTGACCTACATTGGCTCCCGGTTAAGCAGCGCCTCGATTTCAAAATTCTCATCCTTGTTTTCAAATCCCTCCATGGCTTCGCCCCTTCCTATCGCTGTAACCTCCTTCAGTCCCACAACCCCCCGAAATATCTGCGCTCCTCTAATTCTGCCCTCTTGAGCATCCCTAATTATAATCGCTCAACCTTTGGTGGCCGTGCCATCTGTTGCCTCGGCCCTAAGCTCTGGAATTCCCTGCCTAAACCTGTCCGCCTCGCTACCTCTCTTTCCTCCTTTAAGACACTCCTTAAAACCTACCTCTTTGACCAAGCTTTTGGTCACCTGCCCTAATTTATCCTTATGTGGATCGGTGTCAAATTTTTTGTCTTAAAATACTCCTGTGCAGTGCCTTGGGACATTTTACTACATTAAAGGCGCTATATAAATACAAGTTGTTGCTGTTGTTGTTGTTGTCATCTTAGGTTTCCATGGTGATGACACAACCCAGGACCTGGAGGACAATGAGTTCTAACAGTAATTAAAATTTAGATTTTAACATACTTTTCCCTAATTATAACAGAGGAGAAATAAGACTAAATTACTAAAACTATAAACTAGCAGTCTTAAAATTAAACCACAATCTAACAAAGCTTAATGCTGAAAATTAATAAAAGGGATTTATATTTGATTATAATTGTTTCAATGACTCACAAAGGTTTGTGCCTTCCCACAGAGAGGGAAGAGCGCCGAGAGTGGGAGGAGCGGTATAAAGAGCGCCGAGAGTGGGAGGAGCGGGATAAAGAGCACCGAGAGTGGGAGCAGCGGGATAAAGAGCGCCGAGAGTGGGAGCAGCGGTATAAAGAGCGCCGAGAGCGGGAGGAGCGGAACAAAGAGCGCCGAGAGCGGGAGCAGCGGTATAAAGAGCACCGAGAGTGGGAGCAGCAGTATAAAGAGCACCGAGAGTGGGAGCAGTGGTATAAAGAGCGCCGAGAGCGGGAGGAGCGGTATAAAGAGCGCCGAGAGTGGGAGCAGCGGTATAAAGAGCGCCGAGAGCGGGAGGAGCGGTATAAAGAGCGCCGAGAGCGGGAGCAGCGGTATAAAGAGCGCCGAGAGTGGGAGCAGCGGTATAAAGAGCGCCGAGAGCGGGAGCAGCGGGATAAAGAGCGCCGAGAGTGGGAGCAGCGGGATAAAGAGCACCGAGAGCGGGAGCAGCGGAATAAAGAGCGCCGAGAGTGGGAGCAGTGGTATAAAGAGCGCCGAGAGCGGGAGCAGCGGTATAAAGAGCACCGAGAGTGGGAGCAGCAGTATAAAGAGCACCGAGAGTGGGAGCAGTGGTATAAAGAGCGCCGAGAGCGGGAGCAGCGGTATAAAGAGCGCCGAGAGCGGGAGCAGCGGTATAAAGAGCGCCGAGAGCGGGAGGAGCGGTATAAAGAGCGCCGAGAGCGGGAGCAGCGGTATAAACAGCGCCGAGAGTGGGACGAGCGGTATAAAGAGCACCGAGAGCGGCAACAGCGGTATAAAGAGCGCCGAGAGCGGGAGCAGCGGTATAAAGAGCACCGAGAGCGGCAACAGCGGCACAAAGAGCGCCGAGAGCGGGAGCAGCGGTATAAAGAGCGCCGAGAGCGGGAGCAGTGGTATAAAGAGCGCCGAGAGCGGGAGCAGCGGTATAAAGAGCGCCGAGAGCGGGAAGAGCGGTATAAAGAGCGCCGAGAGTGGGAGGAGCGGTATAAAGAGCGCCGAGAGTGGGAGGAGCGGTATAAAGAGCGCCGAGAGTGGGAGCTGTGGTATAAAGAGCACCGAGAGTGGGAGGAGCGGTATAAAGAGCGCCGAGAGTGGGAGGAGCGGTATAAAGAGCGCCGAGAGCGGGAGGAGCGGTATAAAGAGCGTCGAGAGTGGGAGCAGCGGCACAAAGAGCGCCGAGAGTGGGAGCAGTGGCACAAAGAGCGCTGAGAGCGGGAGCAGCGGTATAAAGAGCGGCGAGAGCGGGAGGAGCGGTATAAAGAGCGCCGAGAGTGGGAGGAGCGGTATAAAGAGCGCCGAGAGCGGGAGGAGCGGTATAAAGAGCGCCGAGAGTGGGAGCAGTGGTATAAAGAGCACCGAGAGTGGGAGGAGCGGTATAAAGAGCGCCGAGAGTGGGAGGAGCGGTATAAAGAGCGCCGAGAGCGGGAGGAGCGGTATAAAGAGCGCCGAGAGTGGGAGCAGCGGCACAAAGAGCGCCGAGAGTGGGAGCAGCGTTACAAAGAGCGCTGAGAGCGGGAGGAGCGGTATAAAGAGCGCCGAGAGCGGGAGGAGAGGTATAAAGAGCGCCGAGAGCGGGAGGAGCGGTATAAAGAGCGCTGAGAGCAGGAGCAGCGGTATAAAGAGCGCCGAGAGCGGGAGCAGCGGTATAAAGAGCGCCGAGAGTGGGAGCAGCGGCACAAAGAGCGCCGAGAGTGGGAAGAGCGGTATAAAGAGCGCCGAGAGTGGGTTCAGCGGAATAATGAGCGGCGAGAGCGGGAGCAGCGGTATAAAGAGTGCCGAGAGCGGGAGCAGCGGTATAAAGAGTGCCGAGAGCGGGAGCAGCGGAATAATGAGCGCCGAGAGCGGGACGAGCGGTATAAAGAGCGCCGAGAGCGGGAGGAGCGGTACAAAGAGCGCCGAGAGTGGGACGAGCGGTATAAAGAGTGCCGAGAGCGGGAGGAGCGGGATAAAGAGCGCCGAGAGTGGGACGAGCGGTATAAAGAGTGCCGAGAGCGGGAGGAGCGGTACAAAGAGCGCCGAGTGCGGGAGGAGCGGGTTAAAGAGCGCCGAGAGCGGGAGGAGCGGGATAAAGAGCGCCGAGAGTGGGAGCAGTGGAACAAAGAGCGCCGAGAGCGGGAGCAGCGGAATAAAGATCGCCGAGAGCGGGAGGAGAGGTATAAAGAGCGCTGAGAGCGGGAGGAGCGGTACAATGAGCGCCGAGAGTGGGAGCAGCGATATAAATAGGGCCGAGAGCAGGAGCAGCGGTATAAAGAGCGCCAAGAGTGGTAGCAGCGTTATAAAGAGCGCCGAGAGTGGGACCATCAGTATAAAGAGTGCTGAGAGCGGGAGGAGCGGTATAAAGAGCGCCAAGAGTGGTAGCAGCGTTATAAAGAGCGCCGAGAGTGGGACCATCGGTATAAAGAGTGCCGAGAGTGGGAGGAGCGGTATAATGAGCGCCGAGAGTGGGAGGAGCGGTATAAAGAGCGCCGAGAGTGGGAGGAGCGGTACAAAGAGCGCCGAGAGCGGGAGCAGCGGAATAATGAGCGCCGAGAGCGGGACGAGCGGTATAAAGAGCGCCGAGAGCGGGAGGAGCGGTACAAAGAGCGCCGAGAGTGGGACGAGCGGTATAAAGAGCGCCGAGAGCGGGAGGAGCGGTATAAAGAGCGCTGAGAGTGGGACGAGCGGTATAAAGAGTGCCGAGAGCGGGAGGAGCGGGATAAAGAGCGCCGAGAGCGGGAGCAGCGGGATAAAGAGCGCCGAGAGCGGGAGGAGCGGTACAAAGAGCGCCGAGAGTGGGAGCAGTGGAACAAAGAGCGCCGAGAGCGGGAGCAGCGGAATAAAGATCGCCGAGAGCGGGAGGAGAGGTATAAAGAGCGCTGAGAGCGGGAGGAGCGGTACAATGAGCGCCGAGAGTGGGAGCAGCGATATAAATAGCGCCGAGAGCAGGAGCAGCGGTATAAAGAGCGCCAAGAGTGGTAGCAGCGTTATAAAGAGCGCCGAGAGTGGGACCATCGGTATAAAGAGTGCTGAGAGCGGGAGGAGCGGTATAAAGAGCGCCGAGAGCGGGAGGAGCGGTATAAAGAGCGCCAAGAGTGGTAGCAGCGTTATAAAGAGCGCCGAGAGTGGGACCTTCGGTATAAAGAGTGCCGAGAGTGGGAGGAGCGGTATAATGAGCGCCGAGAGTGGGAGGAGCGGTATAAAGAGCGCCGAGAGTGGGAGGAGCGGTACAAAGAGCGCCGAGAGCGGGAGCAGCGGAATAA
The DNA here is from genome assembly GCA_030390025.1 of Squalus acanthias. Taxonomy (NCBI): domain Eukaryota; kingdom Metazoa; phylum Chordata; class Chondrichthyes; order Squaliformes; family Squalidae; genus Squalus; species Squalus acanthias. Next base: position 92,544,971 of record CM059429.1, read on the forward strand.
TGAGCGCCGAGAGCGGGACGAGCGGTATAAAGAGCGCAGAGAGCGGGAGGAGCGGTACAAAGAGCGCCGAGAGTGGGACGAGCGGTATAAAGAGCGCCGAGAGCGGGAGGAGCGGTATAAAGAGCGCCGAGAGTGGGACGAGCGGTATAAAGAGTGCCGAGAGCGGGAGGAGCGGGATAAAGAGCGCCGAGAGCGGCAGCAGCGGGATAAAGAGCGCCGAGAGCGGGAGGAGCGGTACAAAGAGCGCCGAGAGTGGGAGCAGTGGAACAAAGAGCGCCGAGAGCGGGAGCAGCGGAATAAAGATCGCCGAGAGCGGGACAAGCGGTATAAAGAGCGCCGAGAGCGGGAGGAGCGGTACAATGAGCGCCGAGAGTGGGACGAGCGGAATAAAGAGCGCCGAGAGCGGGAGGAGTGGTATAAAGAGCGCCGAGAGTGGGACGAGCGGTATAAAGAGTGCCGAGAGCGGGAGCAGCGGTACAAAGAGTGCCGAGAGCGGGAGGAGCGGGATAAAGAGCGCCGAGAGCGGGAGCAGCGGGATAAAGAGCGCCGAGAGCGGGAGGAGCAGTACAAAGATCGCCGAGAGCGGGAGCAGCGGAATAATGAGCGCCGAGAGCGGGACGAGCGGTATAAGGAGCGCCGAGAGCGGGAGGAGCGGTACGATGAGCGCCGAGAGTGGGACGAGCGGTATAAAGAGCGCCGAGAGCGGGAGGAGTGGTATAAAGAGCGCCGAGAGTGGGACGAGCAGTATAAAGAGTGCCGAGAGCGGGAGCAGCGGTACAAAGAGTGCCGAGAGCGGGAGGAGCGGTACAAAGAGTGCCGAGAGCGGGAGGAGCGGAATAATGAGCGCCGAGAGCGGGAGGAGCGGGATAAAGAGCGCCGAGAGCGGGAGCAGCGGGATAAAGAGCGCCGAGAGCGGGAGGAGCGGTACAAAGAGCGCCGAGAGGGGAGCAGCGGAATAATGAGCGCCGAGAGCGGGATGAGCGGTATAAAGAGCGCCGAGAGCAGGAGCAGCGGTATAAAGAGTGCCGAGAGCAGGAGCAGCGGTATAAAGAGTGCCGAGAGCGGGAGGAGCGGTACAATGAGTGCCGAGAGTGGGACGAGCGGCACAAAGAGCGCCGAGAGCGGGAGGAGCGGTATAAAGAGCGCCGAGAGCGGGAGGAGCGGTATAAAGAGCGCCGAGAGTGGGAGGAGCGGTATAAAGAGCGCCGAGAGTGGGACGAGCGGTATAAAGAGTGCCGAGAGCGGGAGGAGCGGTATAAAGAGCGCCGAGAGTGGGACGGGCGGTACAAAGAGCGCCGAGAGTGGGAGGAGCGGTACAAAGAGCGCCGAGAGTGGGAGCAGCGGTATAAAGAGCGCCGAGAGTGGGACGAGCGCTATAAAGAGCGCCGATAGCGGGAGCAGCGGTATAAAGAGCGCTGAGAGCGAGAGGAGCGGTATAAAGAGCACCGAGAGCGGGAGGAGCGGCACAAAGAGCGCCAAGAGCGGGAGCAGCGGTATAAAAAGCACCGAGAGCAGGAGCAGCGGTATAAAGAGCGCCGAGAGCGGGAGGAGCGGTATAAAGAGCGCCGAGAGCGGGAGCAGCAGTATAAAGAGCGCCGAGAGCGGGAGGAGCGGTATAAAGAGCGCCCAGAGCGGGAGGAGCGGCACAAAGAGCACCGAGAGCGGGAGCAGCGGTATAAAAAGCGCCGAGAGCAGGAGCAGCGGTATAAAGAGCGCCGAGAACGGGAGCAGCGGTATAAAGAGCGCCGAGAGCGGGAGGAGCGGTATAAAGAGCGCCGAGAGCGGGAGGAGCGGTATAAAGAGCGCCGAGAGTGGGAGGAGCGGTATAAAGAGCGCCGAGAGTGGGACGAGCGGTATAAAGAGTGCCGAGAGCGGGAGGAGCGGTATAAAGAGCGCCGAGAGTGGGACGGGCGGTACAAAGAGCGCCGAGAGTGGGAGGAGCGGTACAAAGAGCGCCGAGAGTGGGAGCAGCGGTATAAAGAGCGCCGAGAGTGGGACGAGCGCTATAAAGAGCGCCGATAGCGGGAGCAGCGGTATAAAGAGCGCTGAGAGCGGGAGGAGCGGTATAAAGAGCACCGAGAGCGGGAGGAGCGGCACAAAGAGCGCCAAGAGCGGGAGCAGCGGTATAAAAAGCACCGAGAGCAGGAGCAGCGGTATAAAGAGCGCCGAGAGCGGGAGGAGCGGTATAAAGAGCGCCGAGAGCGGGAGCAGCAGTATAAAGAGCGCCGAGAGCGGGAGGAGCGGTATAAAGAGCGCCCAGAGCGGGAGGAGCGGCACAAAGAGCACCGAGAGCGGGAGCAGCGGTATAAAAAGCGCCGAGAGCAGGAGCAGCGGTATAAAGAGCGCCGAGAACGGGAGCAGCGGTATAAAGAGCGCCGAGAGCGGGAGGAGCGGTATAAAGAGCGCCGAGAGCGGGACGAGCGGTATAAGGAGCGCCGAGAGCGGGAGCAGCGGTATAAAGAGCGCCGAGAGCGGGAGGAGCGGTATAAAGAGCGCCGAGAGCGGGAGCAGCGGTATAAAGAGCGCCGAGAGCGGGAGGAGCGGTATAAAGAGCGCCGAGAGTGGGAGGAGCGGTATAAAGACCGCCGAGAGTGGGACGAGCGGTATAAAGAGTGCCGAGAGCGGGAGGAGCGGTATAAAGAGCGCCGAGAGTGGGACGGGCGGTACAAAGAGCGCCGAGAGTGGGAGGAGCGGTTCAAAGAGCGCCGAGAGTGGGAGCAGCGGTATAAAGAGCGCCGAGAGTGGGACGAGCGCTATAAAGAGCGCCGATAGCGGGAGCAGCGGTATAAAGAGCGCTGAGAGCGGGAGGAGCGGTATAAAGAGCACCGAGAGCGGGAGGAGCGGCACAAAGAGCGCCAAGAGCGGGAGCAGCGGTATAAAAAGCACCGAGAGCAGGAGCAGCGGTATAAAGAGCGCCGAGAGCGGGAGGAGCGGTATAAAGAGCGCCGAGAGCGGGAGCAGCAGTATAAAGAGCGCCGAGAGCGGGAGGAGCGGTATAAAGAGCGCCCAGAGCGGGAGGAGCGGCACAAAGAGCACCGAGAGCGGGAGCAGCGGTATAAAAAGCGCCGAGAGCAGGAGCAGCGGTATAAAGAGCGCCGAGAACGGGAGCAGCGGTATAAAGAGCGCCGAGAGCGGGAGGAGCGGTATAAAGAGCGCCGAGAGCGGGACGAGCGGTATAAGGAGCGCCGAGAGCGGGAGCAGCGGTATAAAGAGCGCCGAGAGCGGGAGGAGCGGTATAAAGAGCGCCGAGAGCGGGAGCAGCGGTATAAAGAGCGCCGAGAGCGGGACGAGCGGTATAAAGAGCGCCGAGAGTGGGAGCAGCGATATAAAGAGCGACGAGATCGGGAGCAGCGGTATAAAGAGCGCTGAGAGTGGGAGCAGTGCTATAAAGAGCGCCGAGAGCGGGAGGAGCGGTATAAAGAGTGCCGAGAGCAGGAGCAGCGGTATAAAGAGCGCCGAGAGTGGGAGGAGCGGTATAAAGAGCGCCGAGAGTGGGAGGAGCGGTATAAAGAGCGCCGAGAGTGGGAGGAGCGGTATAAAGAGCGCCGAGAGTGGGAGGAGCGGTATAAAGAGCGCCGAGAGTGGGAGGAGCGGTATAAGGAGCGCCGAGAGCGGGAGCAGCGATATAAAGAGCGCCGAGAGCGGGAGGAGCGGTATAAAGAGCGCCGAGAGCGGGAGGAGCGGTATAAAGAGCGCCAAGAGCAGGAGCAGCGGTATAAAGAGCACCGAGAGCGGGAGCAGCGGAACAAAGAGCGCCGAGAGTGGGAGGAGCGGTATAAAGAGCGCCGAGAGCGGGAGCATTGGAACAAAGAGCGCCGAGAGCGGGAGCAGCGGAACAAAGATCGCCGAGAGTGGGACGAGCGGTATAAAGAGCGCCGAGAGTGGGACGAGCGGTACAAAGAGCGCCGAGAGCGGGAGCAGCGGAACAAAGATCGCCGAGAGTGGGACGAGCGGTATAAAGAGCGTCGAGAGCGGGAGGAGCGGTATAAAGAGCGTCGAGAGTGGGACGAGCGCTATAAAGAGCGCCGAGAGCGGGAGCAGCGGTATAAAGAGCGCCGAGAGTGGGACGAGCGGTACAAAGAGCGCCGAGAGCGGGAGGAGCGGTATAAAGAGCGTCGAGAGTGGGACGAGCGCTATAAAGAGCGCCGAGAGCGGGAGCAGCGGTACAAAGAGCGCCGAGAGCGGGAGCAGCGGTATAAAGAGCGCCGAGAGTGGGAGGAGCGGAATAAAGAGCGCCGAGAGCGGGAGGAGCGGTATAAAGAGCGTCGAGAGTGGGAGGAGCGGAATAAAGAGCGCCGAGAGTGGGAGCAGCGGTATAAAGAGCGCCGAGAGTGGGACGAGCGGAATAAAGAGCGCCGAGAGCGGGAGGAGCGGTATAAAGAGCGTCGAGAGTGGGAGGAGCACCAGAAGGAGCGAACCTGGTGGGACCGCAGCGAGAGCGAGCAGTCCCGAGTGGCAGCAACTCAACAGATGCAATTTTTGAAAAAATGACGTCAGAATAAAAAGGTGACTTTGGCACACGGGAAGGAGCTGATTGGTGAGTAGCTGGTGAGTGTATTTTTTTAAGTTTATAAGTTTATTTCTGCTGGGTTAGTTCTTAGTCTATTAACTAGAGGCATGGCAGGGAAGCTCAGTCACGTGGTTAGCACATCCTGTGCCATGTGGGAAGTCCTGGACGCTTCGCGTAGCCTGGATGACCACATGTGCGGGAAGTGTCACCAGCTACAGCAACTCGAGCTCCGGGTTTCGGAGCTTGAGCGGCGGCTGGAATCACTGCGGTGCATCCGCGAGGCTGAGAGTTACGTGGATAGCACATTTCTAGAGGTGGTCACCCCGCAGCTTAGAGTATGCAGGCAGAGAGGGAATGGGTGACCGCCAGACAGAAGAGGAGGACCAGGCAGGTACTGCAGGAGTCCCCTGAGTGCATCGCGCTCTCCAACCAGTATTGTGTTCTGAGTACTGGTGAGGGTGATGGTTCCTCTGGGGAGTGCTGCCAGAGTCAAGTCCAAGGCAACACGGACGAAGGGTCTTCGACCTGAAACGTTAACTCTGTTTCTCTCTCCATGGATGTTGCCTGGCCTGCTGAGTTTTTCCAGCGCTTTCTGTTGTTATTCCAAGGCAACACTGGTGGCTCAGCTGCACAGGGGGGGAGGAAAAAGAGTGAAAGAGCAATAGTGGTAGGGGATTCGATAGTTAGGGGAGCAGACAGGCGTTTCCGCGGCCGCAGACGTGACTCCAGGATGGTATGTTGCCTCCCTGGTGCCAGGGTCAAGGATGTCACTGAGCGGCTGCAGGACACTCTGAGGGGGGAGGGTGAACAGCCAGAGGTCGTGGTCCAGATCGGTACCAACGACATAGGTAGGAAGAGGGATGAGGTCCTGCAGGCAGAGTTTAGGGAGCTAGGAGAGAGATTAAAAAGCAGGACCTCAAAGGTAGTAATCTCCGGATTACTGCCAGTGCCACGTGCTAGTGAGTACAGGAATAGAAGGATAGGACAGATGAATGTGTGGCTGGAGAGATGGTGCAGCCAATCAGATCGCAGCCAGGACCGTGATGGACCAATCACAGCGCGGCTCTTCACCACACAGCCTCCCCCCCCCCTCCCCGGGCCATGTGACGGACAGCTCGCTGAACGCCGCGGCCACGCTCTGACCAATCAGAGCACGGACGTGCGGTTACTGTCCCGCCTAGTGACATTGCGTCATTGACCGCCCAGCGTCATTGCATCATTCCGCTGTGAAGGATCGTCGGGTCGGGCCGCTGCTGGGCGCCGGAACCAATGAGAGAGCGGAGGCGGGACAGCGCTCTTAAAGCGGAGCCGCTCTGAGAATTACAGTTGTGCAACTATATATCCCTGATGTTCATTAAAGCGGGAATAAAACAGAATATTCTGGAAATACTCAGCAGCTCAGTCACCATCTGTGGAGAGAGATGACCTTTCATCAGGGGGGGAAAAGTTAGAGATGTAACATGGATTAACAAGTACAGGGGCAGGGAAAGGGTACGGGAGGAAAGAACAAAAGGGAAGGTCTATGACAGGGTGGAAGGCAGGAGAGATGAAATGACAAAAGTGATGATAGTGCGAGGTGAAAGGTGAATTAAAGTCAGTGGGTGAGAGAGGAGGAACCCAAGAGGAAGGGGAAAGAAATGGTGGTGGGGGCGGGGGCGGGGGAATGGAGAAATAAATGGGGAAGGAGAACTAAATGGTGGGAAGGGGAAAGAAATCAAAAGGTGGAGAAGTTTATGGTGGGAATTCCAGAGCTTCAGGCCTCGGCAGATGTAGGTGAGGTTTTAAATGAATATTTTGCATCTGTGTTCACTATGGAGAAGGGTGATGTCGGCATAGAAATCAAGCAGGGGGATTGTGATATACTTGAACAAATTAGTATTGAGAGGGAGGCGGTACTAGCGGTTTTAGCAGGCTTAAAAGTGGATAAATCCCCAGGCCCAGATGAGATGTATCCCAGGCTGCTGAGTGAGGCAAGGGAGGAGATTGCAGGGGCTCTGACACAAATTTTCAGAACCTCTCTGGCCACAGGGGAGGTGCCAGAGGACTGGAGGACAGCTAATGTAGTACCATTGTTCAAGAAAGGTAGTAGGGATAAACCAGGGAATTACAGGCCAGTGTGCCTAACATCAGTGGTAGGGAAATTATTGGAAAAAATTCTGAGGGACAGAATTAGTCTCCACTTGGAGAGGCGGGGATTAATTAGGGATAGTCAGCATGGCTTTGTCAGGGGGAGATCATGTCTGACCAATTTGATTGAATTTTTCGAGGGGCTGACGAGGTGTGTGGATGAGGGTAGTGCAGTTGATGTGGTCTACATGGACTTCAGTAAGGCTTTTGACAAAGTCCCGCATGGGAGACTGGTCAAGAAGGTAAGAGCCCATGGGATCCAGGGCAATTTGGCACATTGGATCCAAAATTGGCTTAGTGGCAGGAGGCAGAGGGTGATGGTCGAAGGTTGTTTTTGTGACTGGAAGCCTGTGTCCAGTGGTGTACCGCAGGGATCGGTGCTGGGTCCTTTGCTGTTTGTAGTGTACATTAATGATTTAGATATGAATGTAGGAGGTATGATCAGTAAGTTCGCAGATGACACGAAAATTGGTGGAGTGGTAAATAGCGAGGAGGGAAGCCTCAGGCTACAGGACGATATAGACGGGTTGGTTAGATGGGCAGAACAGTGGCAAATGGAATTTAACCCTGAAAAGTGTGAGGTGATGCATTTTGGGAGGACTAACAAGGCAAGGGAATACACAATGAATGGTAGGACCCTAGGAAGGACAGAGGATCATAGGGACCTTGGTGTGCATGTACATAGATCCCTGAAGGCAGCAGGACAGGTAGATAAGGTGGTTAAAAAGGCATATGGGATACTTGCCTTCATTAGCCGAGGCATAGAATATTAGAGCAGGGAGGTTATGATGGAGCTGTACAAAACGCTAGTTAGGCCACAGCTGGAATACTGTGTGCAGTTCTGGTCGCCACACTATAGGAAGGATGTGAGTGCATTGGAGAGGGTGCAGAGGAGATTCACCAGGATGTTACCTGGGCTGGAGCGCTTCAGCTATGAAGAGAGACTGGACAGGCTGGGGTTGTTTTCCTTAGAGCAGAGAAGGCTGAGGGGGGACCTGATTGAGGTGTACAAAATTATGAGGGGCATAGATAGGGTAGATAGAAAGGAACTTTTCCCCTTAGTAGAGGGGTCAATAACCAGGGGGCATAGTTTCAAGGTAAGGGGCAGGAGGTTTAGAGGGGGTTTGAGGAAAAACTTTTTCACCCAGAGGGTGGTTGGAATCTGGAACTCGCTGCCTGAAAGGGTGGTAGAGGCAGGAACCCTCACAACATTCAAGAAGCATTTAGATGAGCACTTGAAACGCCATAGCATACAAGGCTATGGACCAAGTGCTGGAAAATAGGATTAGAATAGACAGGGCTTGATGGCCGGCACAGACACGATGGGCCGAAGGGCCTCTTTCTGTGCTGTATAACTCGATGACTATGACTCAACATAGCATATTTCTGCAATATTGTATTCATAAGCTAACATTATTAGTGGAAACTATATATATGTGTGTGTGTAATTTAATGCAACATATCTATATATTGAAATGGCATATCTAAAATTTCAGAAAACAAGTATAACTTTAAACAGTGGATGAATAATTTTAAACCGTGTATCTATTAAAACAGTTTTTGCCTATTTAAAGTAGCTTTCTTGTAATCGAAAGCTTCCACATTTACACACCAGATTCATCATTTAAACCAGCATGTGCCTATCGATCGATATCATCTCATTTCAAAATACTTGTTCCAGTGTTTCTTCCTCTTTATATGCCCAGGGTCAAGGTCACGGGACACTGACCGGTTCAATGGGAACAGGAGAGAACGGATGACTTTAAAATAGGGATTCAATCTTCACTCCCTCCAATAACTGGGAGATGATGAGAATTGTTTTTACACAGCGGGTTATTATGATCTGGAATTCACTGCCTGAAAGGGCAGTGGAAGTAGATTCAGTAGCAACTTACAAAAGGGAATTGGATAAATACTTGCAAGGGGAGAAACTTGCAGGGCTTTGGAGAAAGAGCAGGGGAGTGGGACTAATTGGAGAGCTCTTTCAAATAGCCAGCACAGGCACGATGGGCCGAATGGCCTCCTCCTGTGCTGAATCAGTCTAGGAATATTGAGGTGTAATACACTCTGCTATCAGGAGGTGGCGGCATTGCTTAAAAAATTGCCCCCATCCCCCGAGAGGCCTGTTGGTGAAATGCAACCCTCCCCCTCTAAACCTCCAACCAATTACTTTAAATCTATGCACCCTGATTATTGACCCTTCTGCTAAGGGAAATAGGTCCTTCCTATCCACTCTATCTCGGCCCCTCATGATTTTATACACCTCAATTAAGTCTCCCCTCAGCCTCCTCTGTTCCAAAGAAAACAACCCCAGCCTATCCAATCTTTCCTCATAGCTAAAATTCCCCAACCCAGGCAACATCCTCGTAAATCTCCTCTGCACCCTCTCTCGTGCAATCACATCCTTCCTGTAATGTGGTGACCAGAACTGCACGCAGTATTCTAGCTGCGGCCTGTTTTATACAGTTCAAGAATAACCCCCCTGCTCTTATATTCTATGCTTCAGCTAATAAAGGCAAGTATCCTGTATGCCTTCTTAACCACCTTATCTAACTCTCCTGCTTTACTTTACATTGATCTCAACTTTCTTTCTCCCCACATTACCCTCCGCAGTTACAGACTGTCGCTGAGGGTCGGGATCCACAGACCCGGGCTACATCACTGGTACTTCACCCCAAGGGCCTGATCTCCTGTGTCAGCCCAGACACTCAGGGCTCGATTTTGCCATTGTGGCCGGGCTGGGGCGTGTCAGGTGGCATTCATGTCAGGACCCTGACTCCGAAGTGAAGTGGGCAAAAAGTGGGATTTTCCCCTAATTGGGCAATTGATTTCCTGTGTGTGGGAACCCCTGGCCCAATGAGTCTTTTCATCCAGAAAGTCGCCTCCGATGACGTCATCAATGCTGCTGGATTTAAGGCCTGCAAGCAGCCTTGCTTCTTCTGGAGACTGCAAACTTTATGGCCAATGTAGTAAGCACTTCATTGATCGACTATGTCCACCAGTAGGCCAAAGTGTGCTCCACGCTTTGATGAGCCCTCCCTCCAAGCTCTGGTGGAGGGAGCAAGATCCAATAAGGAGGTGCTCTTCCCTTCCTCAGGGAGAAAAAATCCACCCCAGCAGATTAAAGCTGTGTGGTTGCAAGTGGCCCAGGAGGTCAGCTCCATATCAATGAGCTGCAGAACCTGGCTGCAATGCAGGAAGAGGTTTCATGACCTTCTCCGCACAGGAAAAGTGAGTGTGAGTTTCCCATCACCCTCAATCTGATCCCCATCGCCTCTCCTCACCAGCACTCTGCTTTGCCAACCTCTTCCTCCACATCCCACTTGACACTTACATCCCTGCACCCTTACCCATTCCCTCTCTCTCTATGGTCACATTTACTTAACTATTCAACCATGCAGCCCTCACACTCCCTATCACTGTGATGCAACGACAACAACTTACAACACACAGGGAGGGCCCTTTGTCTCCTTCTAAGCATCTATGCTATGGATTCTCTGCACTCACTCCTTCATTTTCACTCAAACTCCACTTGTTTCTCTCATTGCAGGAAAAGAGAGTCCACAAGAAGAGGGAAAGAGCCATGACAGGAGGTGGGACACCATCAGTAGCCCAGCTCACCGCCTGGGAGGAGGCGGCCCTGGAAATCGCCGGGATCGAGGAGGATTCCCAAGTGGGGGACGGGCAGATGGGCGCATCACAGCAAGCTGGTGACAGAATAGTTTGGCATCTCTCTCATTGCCATTGCATGAGTCACTGATAATTAATCTGATGCTCTAACAGATTGACTTATGATCATCTGTACTATTCAATGTGCATGTAAACTTGACCTCACATCTCTAACTCTTTCCTTTACATCCCCACAGGACCATCGAAAGCCCCCATCCCCACTGTCCAGGAGGAACAGCCTGAGCTTCCAGACTCCTCAGAGGAAGCTGCAACCTCTGAGGGCGCAGCCTCAGCAGAATTCAGCGCACCCAGAACCAGCGCAGACACTCACACATTGGTGGGACCTTCACGAGATAGAGTAGTGTTGGCACCTGGTGTATCACAGCTCACAAGTGAGCATCAGCAGATGGTGGAGACAGGGACAGCAGTGGATAGTCCTCGTCGGAGGGCGCAGGAATCTGCCAGCTCAGCTCAGCTGCATGTCGACCCTGTGCCTCCGGGTCCATCCAGAAGGAGAGTCTCTGGCAGGTTTTGTCTCCAGGGTCGCTGCGAGTGTGGAGCGAATGGAGGAGTCCATCGCGAACATGAGCAGAGCCTTTGTGGAGGCATCGGCGCATGAACGCATCACCGCGGAAAGGATGGCAACCTCCGTGGTAAGGCTGGCTACCATAGAGGAGAGGATGGCTACGGTAAAGGAGAGGATGGCTACAGCCATGAAGGAGCTTAGTCGCCAGGGTCTTGAAAACATGGTCATTGTTCAGAATAGAATGACATCTCTTGAGGAGCAATGGTCAGCTATTGAGCAAACAAACCAGACCTTCATGGAAGTCCTCTGGAGTAGGACTTCCAGTGCAGAAACGGGTCCTCATGGCCCCCCTGCAGTGCAGCAAGGTGCTGTCAAGCCACTTGCTGGCTCTGAAGTGGGGCTGACCCATGAGAGGGATGTTGGTGGCAGACAACAAGGAAGTGGGGGCTCCTCTCCAAGCGCTCACACTCCCATGCCACAGCGGAGCCCTCGGTCAGAGCTCCACCAGAGTCCTCACCCAACTAAGATGGGCGTCTCAGCACCTGCACAGCTGCGGGAGCAGCAGACTGATGCCGAGCCCTCACAGGTTCACAATGCCAGAGGACGCCCGCCAAAGGCGTTGAGACAGGAGCAGCAAGAGAGTGAGCAAGGGGCCTCCACATCTGCTGAAGCCACAGGGGAAGCACCATGTAGGAGCACACGTAAGAGAAAGAGAAAGCACAAGTAGTCACAAGGATAGTCACTTGGGTGCTGTGATGTATTATATTTGGACCAGCCATCCTTGTCAGATTTGAAGGCAAACTGTTGAAGTTGTGGCCTGTGTCATTTCGCAAATGGGACTTCCACATTGAGGGCTTAGGGCGACTTGCAATTGTCAGTATGGTGGTCAGAGTGATAGGAATCCGCAGGTTCTTGTCCATTGTCGATGCTCTGGTAAGAAGGTGCGAGACAAAAGTGCTTGATTGTGCAGGCTAAGCAAATCTGGCCAACATGAGTGCGTCCCTTGCATCCCGGCCAGCAATGTGGTCGCGCGCTGGTGCCTTCTGGCCTGTGCAGCTTCAGGTGGGTGAGCAGCAGCTTGGCTCTCCTGTTGTTGCTGCTGCTGTTGGTGCTGCTGTTGTTCATGGGTCTGCTGCTGCTGCGGCTGGTCTTCGTCCGAATCTGATGTCCAGGAGGAAAGGAATTAAATGGTTCCCATGCTTCTGGTATATGCCTCAGTTGAGGAAGCGCTCAGTCAAGGTGGGGAGAGGGGTTTCCCAGGAGGTCACACTGGAGATGGGTGTCAGGCTCCAAACTTTCACAACAATGAGTATGCCTGCTAAAAGTTCCCCCAGACCTGAGACAACAAAGTTCTGCCACCTGCAAATGATGATTGCTGAAAACTCCTTTGTAATAGTGGAGCTGCAGCTGTTCATAAGCAATCCACTTGTGAGGCCGCCAGGATTACCTGGTGTGTTCCAGAGGAGGCGTGTAGGATGGGGGAAATGTCTAAAAATCAGAAAGGCCACTCAAAATTGGATTATAGAGGCAATTAAGTGGTTGTTAAGGGCCTTAAGGGCCTATCCCGCCTCTTGGAGGCGGGATGGAAACAGGGTCTGAAACCCCGATTCTGGGAAAATTGCTTGGAGGCGCGATGGAGGCGGGATTGGGCCCACCCGCCATTTTTTGCGATTTTACCACCTCACACGCCTCCAACCCGCCTCCTTGGGTCTGGTAAAATCGAGCCCTCAGTGTCAGCACCTACCAGCAGGGAGCACTGCTGACCAGGAGTGATAGAAAGAGATAGAGAGGGAAACAGAGGGAGAGAGAGAAACACAAAGACAGAGAGAGAACAAAGGAGTGAGTGAGATAAAAACAGAGACAGACAGACAGAGAAACAAAAAGAGAGAGACAGAGAGAGAGAGAGACAGAGACTGAGACAAAGACAGAAAGAGAGAAACCAAGAGAGTAAGAGACAGAGAGTGAGGCAGAGAGACAGAGAGCGATAAGAGGGGAGAAACAGATGGTGTAGAGAGACAATCAAAGAGCAGAGAGAGAAACAAGGGAAAGATAGAGGAGGAGACTGAGAGAGAGCGACAGAGAGAGAGTGAGAAAGAGTGAGAAAAAATATAGGCAGAGATAAAGACAGGGAGAGATACAGAAGGAAAGAGAGAGAAAAGTGATCCAACCATGGCTCACAAAAGAAATTAAAGCTAGTATTAAGTCAAAGGAGGAAGCTTATAAAGTTGCCAGAAAAAGCAGTCAGCCTGAGGATTGGGATCTTTTTAGAAATCAGCAAAGGGGGACCAAGAAATTGATAAAGAAAGGCAAAATGGAATATGAGCACAAACTAGCGAAAAATATAAAAACGGATTGTAAAAGCTTCTATAGGTATGTGAAAAGGAAAAGACTGGTGAAGGTAAATGTAGGTCCTTTACAGTCAGAGACGGGAGAATTTATAATGGGGAATGAGGAAATGGCTGAGAAATTAAATAAATACTTTGTTTCTGTCTTCACGGAGGAAGACACAAAAAACCTTCCAGAAATATGAGAAAACCAAGGGTGTGGTGAGAATGAGGAACTTAAAGAAATTATTATTAGTAAAAAAGCAGTACTAGCAAAATTAATGGGACTAAAAGTTGATAAATCCCAAGGACCAGATGACCTACATCCTAGGGTTTTGAAAGAGATGGCCATTGGGATAGTGGACGCATTGGTTGTCATCTTCCAAAATTCTATAGATTCTGGAACGGTTCCTGCAGATTGGAGGATAGCAAATGTAACCCCGCTATTTAAAAAAGGATGGAGAGAGAAAACGGGGAACTACAGACCTGTTAGCCTCACATCAGTAGTTGGGAAAATGCTGGAATCTATTATAAAGGATGCAATAACTGGGCACTTAGAAACTAATAGTAAGATTGGGCAGAGTCAACATGGATTTATGAAAGGGAAATCCTGTTTAACAAACCTATTGGCGTTCTTTGAGGATGTAACTAGTGGAGTAGACAAAGGGGAACCGGTAGATGTGGTGTATTTGGATTTTCAGAAGGCCTTCGATAAGGTCCCACACAAGAGGTTCGTGAACAGAATTAGTGCACATGGAATTGGGGGTAATATACTAGCATGGATTGAGAATTGGTTAACAGACAGAAAACAAAGAGTAGGGATAAACGAGCCTTTTTCAGGATGGCAGGCTGTGACTAGTCGGGTACCACAAGGATTGGTGCTTGGGCCCCAGCTATTCACAATCTATATCAATGATTTGGATGAGGGGACTAAATGTAACATTTCCAAATTTGCTGATGATACAAAGCTAAGTGGCAGTGTTAGTTGTGAAGAGGATGTGAAGAGGCTTCAAGGGGATCTCGACAGGCTCAGTGAGTGGGCGAGAACATGGCAGATGGAATATAATGTGGATAAATGTGAAGTTATCCACTTTGGTAGAAAAAACAGAAAGGCAGAGTATTTTCTAAATGGTGAAAGATTGGGGAATGCAGATGCTCAAAGGGTCCTGGGTGTCCTTGTACATGAGTCACTGAAAGTGAATGTGCAGGTGCAGCAAGCCATTAGGAACGCAAATGGTATGCTGGCCTTCATTACAAGAGGATTTGAGTACAGGAGTAAAGAAGTCTTACTCCAATTATATAGGGCCTTGGTGAGACCACACCTGGAGTATTGTGCACAATTTTGGTCTCCTTACCTAAGGAAGGATATACTTGCCATAGAGGGAGTGCAACGAAGGTGGCATAGTGGTTAGCACCGTTGCCTCACAGCGCCAGGGACCCGGGTTCGAATCCGGCCTCGGTTGACTGTCTGTGTGGAGTTTGCATATTCTCCCCGTGTCTGCGTGGGTTTCCTCCGGGTGCTCCGGTTTCCTCCCACAGTCCAAAGATGTGCGGGTTAGGTTGATTTGGCTATGATAAATTGACCCTTAGGGTTAGGGGGATTAAATACGTGGGGTTACGGGGATAGGGTGGGATATGTGTCGGTGCAGGCTCGATGGGCCGAAATGGCCTCTATCTGCACTGTGGGGATTCTGTGATTCTGTGAGATTGATTTCTGGGATGGCGGGACTGTCGTATGAGAAGAGATTGAGTAAACTAGGCCTGTATTCTCTTGAATTCAGAAGAATGAGAGGGGATCTCATTGAAGCATACAAAATTATTACAGGGCTTGATAGGGTGGATGCTGGGAGAATGTTTCCCTTGGCTGGGGAGTCTAGAACTAGGGGCCACAGCCTCAGGATAAAGGGTAGGCCATTCAGGACTGATATGAGAAGAAATTTCTTCACACAGCGGGTGGTGAATCTTTTGAATTCTCTACCCCAGAGGGCTGTGGAGGCTCAGTCATTGGATATATTCAAAACAGAAGTCGATAGATTTCTGACTAGTAAGGGCATCAAGGGATATGGCGATAGGGCCGGTGAATGGAGTTGAGGCAGAAGATCAGCCATGATCTCATTGAATGGCGGAGCAGGCTCGAAGGGCTGAATGGCCGACTCCTGCTCCTATTTCTTATGTTCTTATGAGAGGGAGAATGAGAGAGAAGGAAGAGACAGGGGCAAGAGGGAGAGAAAGATAGAAAAGGTGGAGGGACTGAGGGAAAGTGAGACAGAGAGACAGAGGGCGGGAGAGGGAGAGGGAGAACAAGTGAGACAGTGAAAAAGAGACAGAGAGAGAAAAAGAGAGAGAGAAGTAATGAGAGTGAGCAGAAAATATAGACAGCAATAGACAGAGAGAGGGATAGAGACAGAGAAGTAGACAAAGAGAGATCGAGGGAGAGAGACAGAAAGGGAGAGAGAAACAGACATAGAGAGAAAGTGAGACTGAGTGAAAGACAGAGCGAGAGTAAAACAGAGGGACAGACAGAGAACGAGAGAATCAGAGGTAAATATAGAGAGAGTGTGAGAGAGAAACGCAGAGTGAGAGATAGCAAGACACACAGAGAGAGAGAGGGGGAGAGAGACAGAGAGAGAGTGAAACAGAGTCAGAGTGAGAGATAGACAGAGAGAGAGAGAGAAGAGAGAAAGAAGGGGAGAGACAGAGAAACAGAAAGAAAGAATCACAGAGCAGAGAGAGAGAGAAAAGAGGGAAGACAGAAAGACAAACAGAGATACAGAAGGAAAGAGCCAGAAGGAGAAAGAACGAGAGACTGATGGAGTGAAAAATAGAGACAGAGATAGAGAGATAGCGAGAGAGAAAGAGAAAAGGGAGAGACAGAGACAACAGGGAGAGAAAGATAGACAAGATGGAATGATAGAGGGATAGTGAGAGTGAGACAGAGACTAGATGGGGAGACAGAAAGAGAAACAGGAGGACAGAGAAAGAAAGAGTGGGAGAGAGAGATAGCGATGGGGCAGAGAGAGAAAGTGAAAGTGACAGTAAAAGAGACAGAGTGAGACAGAGAGAAATGGAGATACAGAAAGAGAGGAGCAGGAAGAGAGAATGATAGAAAGTGAGAGATAAAAAGAGAGAGAGACAGAGCGAAATGGAAATAGAGAGTGGTGAGAATGTGGAACTCGCTACCACAGGGAGTGGTTGAAGTGAATCGTATAGATGCATTTAAGGGAAGTCTAGACAAGCATATGCGGGAGAAGGGAATAGAGGATTACGCTGATAGATTTAGCTGAGGAAAGACGGGAGGAGGCTCGTGTGGAGCATAAACACCAGCATGGACTGGTTGGGCCGAATGGCCTGTTTCTTTGTCGTATATCCTATGTAATCCTACGTAGAGAGAGGGGGGCAGGGAGAGAGAAAGATACAGAGAAAGTGAGACAGGGAGAGAGAGAGAGAGAGAAAGAAAGAATGAGCGATACAGAGAGTGAGGGAAAGAAAACTAGAGACAGAGAAAGATAGTGGGGAGAGGGAGAGAGAGAAAAACAAAGAGACAGACAGAGAACGGAAGAGAAGGAGAGAGAGACGGAGTGACAGGGACAGAGAGAGAGGAGAGATAGCTGGGAACAGCCAAGCATGGAGGGATCGGTAGATAGAGACAGAGGGAGATGTGCTTCCCTCTTTGTTCTGTAAATTCCTGTGTGCTGTGGGCCTTTTGAGGAGTCAGTGATCCTTTGACAGAAAGAGTTTTAATACTGGGGGTGATCTCTGGTCTTTTATCCCTGATAACAGCACTGAGCTGAGCTGTGGACAGCTCAATATAGGACACTTGTTGAAAGATCAATGGATTTGTTCCAGGAAGAAAGTGGATTAATTTAAATACATTCGGCTGGATTTTGATACTGGGGCGGGTTGGGATCGTGTCATCCGCATTTTGTGTTATCCACCCGCCTGCAATTGGATGTGGGAGATTGATGCAATTTTCACTTAATTGGGTAATTGAGTTCCAGCATGTGGGAACCCATGAAACAATTAGTGGTTTCAGTCTGAAAGTTGCCTCTGATGATGTCATCATTGCAGGTCAGAGACTGCCTGGTCTCAGAGATTGCCTGGCCTTTGCTGTGAGAGGACCTGGATGCAAAATGAGCAGCATCTCAGAGAGAGAGAGAGAGAGAGAGAGCGAGAGAGAGAGAATTTTTTTTGCAACCAAGTCCTCCCAGGCAGTCTCTGAAGACATTCAATGCAGCAGCACCAGAGGCGACTTTCAGACCTAATACTACTACTACCTTCATCACAATACTACTACTACCTTGATCACATCTCCGTTGTAATAGTGGACCTGCAGCTGATAGTCAGCTATCCACTTGTGCTCCCGCCAGGTTTCACTGGCATGTTTCACATCAGGCGTACTTCACGTCGGAAAAGGGTTAAGCTAGCTAAAACGTTTCAAAATGGCATTACAGAGCCAATTTAGGGCTTGTTAAGGGCTTTAATGGCCTCTCCCGCCTCTTGGAGGCGGGACGTGGTTGGGAACCCCGCGACCGATTTTGTCAAAATTGCGTGGAGGCGGAATGGAGTCGGCATGGGGTCGGGACCCCCGAATCTGCAACTTTAACCCCCCACACACCTCCAAACCCGACTCCACGGGCCATTGAAAATCCAGCCCATTGGGTGGGACGACAAAAGCAGAAATTAATATCTCGACAGGGAGGAGTTATCACAGAGTGGAGAAGAGCGACTGAATGCATCCCCCAGGATGTGTGTGGATGGGCTCAGTCCCACACATACCCTGGGAGCTGCACTCAGTCCCACACACACCCTGGGGGATGGACCTCAGTCCCACACACACCCTGGGCAATGGACTCAGTCCCACACATATCCCACTTAATTAGCATAGTGGAGGCTTAACTAAACAGAGCCGGGTATATTGGACATTGCATCACTGTTTTTAATTTAAGCCCTTTTTCCCTATGCCGTGAACAATTTAAGTTTATTGTCATGACTGGAAGAGGGTTGTAGAGATTTATGTCGCTGGCCAGTCCCAGTAATAAATAGCACTCGGGGATGAAATGTGCTTTATAATGGTGCATTACTTGTGGCCATTCTCAAGTGAAAGTCCACAAACTCTATCGGCATCTTGGCTTTCCTCAGGAGTGATCGCATGTTGACAATGAACAAGCCCAATCTGGTGGCTGATTTGCAGCATTAAATAATTTTCAGAATCACCTCATTATTTCTCAGCGAGGTTTCAAAAGCATCCAAGTAGCACTTCCATGTGCAATTTTTAAAGATTGTGTCAATGATTTTATCCTTGATTGTGCCTTATACCATGGTTATAATTGCCAGTGGTAGCAGAGTCGATCTCTCATTTTCCACTATAAGAATGAATTGAGACCATTTGGAATAAACAGACCGAGCACTTTTTAAAGTGACTCGTGAACCTGCATCATGTTGGTTAGTCTGTTAATAAGTGTTGTTGTTATTTGTATTAAGTGTGGAAACGACATGACAGGTTCTTTATACAATAAATGCCAGAATGAATTTTAATGGCAGCTGTGGTGAACACAATTCATTTTATTTGTGCGGCAATGTTCCCTCTAATTATGTTTTTGTGCGCGGTCCCTTTAAATTTGCTGTATCTCTTCCAGCAGCAGGAGCTGGTGAGCGGCCTGCACGTGACCTCGCCATTGGTCCGCGGCCGCGCACCTTCGGGGAACATTGGTGTGCGGCCCTCAACAGCTCGCCAAAGCTTGTTAACAGGCCCTCCAGCCCAAGTAATTGCCCACCCCTGCTCTACACTGTCCCATCAGACTCCCAAGGGTAGATATAGCACGGGTTAGACACAGTGTAAAGCTCCCTCTACACTGTCCAATCAAACACTCCCAGGGGTAGATATAGTACGGGTTAGATACAGAGGAAAGCTCCCTCTGCACTGTCCCATCAAACACTCCCAGGGGTAGATATAGTACGGGTTAGATACAGAGGAAAGCTCCCTCTGCACTGTCCCATCAAACACTCCCAGGGGTAGATATAGTACAGGTTAGATACAGTGTAAAGCTCCCTCTACACTGTCCCATCAGACTCCCAGGGGTAGATATAGTACGGGTTAGATACAGTGTAAAGCTCCCTCTGCACTGTCCCATCAAACACTCCCAGGGGTAGATATAGTACAGGTTAGATACAGTGTAAAGCTCCTTCTGCACTGTCCCATCAAACACTCCCAGGGGTAGATATAGTACGGGTTAGATACAGAGGAAAGCTCCCTCTGCACTGTCTCATCAAACACTCCCAGGGGTAGATATAGTACGGGTTAGATACAGAGGAAAGCTCCCTCTGCACTGTCCCATCAAACACTCCCAGGGGTAGATATAGTACAGGTTAGATACAGTGTAAAGCTCCCTCCGCACTGTCCCATCAAACACTCCCAGGGGTAGATATAGTACAGGTTAGATACAGTGTAAAGCTCCCTCTGCACTGTCCCATCCAACGGTCTGTGGATCTGATGCAAAGTATGTCCGCTTCCAATCTGCCTGAACAAACCCGTTCAACTGAGATATCCTGAACCGCGAACGGTCAGAGTGCTGACACTCTGGGACACCTTCCTTATCTCAGTACCTTTCTGAATGTGTTATTAGGCACTTGCAGAGATTCCCTGCAGCGGTTTCCTCTTCCCATTTCCTGTGATTCCCAAATAGTTTCCCAGCCTCATTCCAGCCCCAAAATCTTATCTTCGGACACTCTGATCCTAAAGAGAAACAAGACACGGATGTGAAGCTGTGATCAATGCAGTAAGTTTTATTTCTGAGTACAGCCCATTATTCTGACAGCAGTGATACAGGGTCAGGGGTTACGGGACCTAAACAATCAAACAGAGCCTGCTTCCTGTAAACGAAGGTTTCATTCAGTGAGAACGTGGAGAGCTCGGGCTGGTGGGAATCTTTCACTGGATCTTTCACTGCCGGTCTGCAACATCCGAACCCACCGGGGAAGGATAGTGGGACAGACAGATATATAGGGCGAGTTGGAGCAGTCGCCGGGACTGGTGAACTATTCCAAATAGAGATTCAGTTGCTGAGGGTTTGCAGGAGTTGTTTGCTGCTGTTAAATACAGGAATCAAATTAATCAGAATGCATCAATTTAAACAGAAAATTCAGCACTTTCTGGGAAAGTGAATGGCCCAGACACATTGGTACTGAATAGTATTTAGAAAGGAACGGAACAAGGGGAAGGGAAAACACACACACACACACAGGAACACACACACACAGAAACACAGGAACTCACACACCCACACACACACACAGAAACACAGACTTTCACACTCGCACACGTACACATAGACACTGAAATGCACACAGATGTATAAACAGCCACACAGATCAACTGACAGACAGGCATACACTCGCAGACACATGTCTCTAAATGGTGAGAAGTTAGGAACTGTAGATGAGCAGTGAGATTTAGGTGTCCAACAACAGAACTCACTAAAAGCTAGTGGATAGGTATAAAAGCTAATTAAGGATGCTAATAGGGATATGTTGGCCTTTATCTCGAGGGCTGGAATACACAGGGGATGAAGTGAAGCTTCAGCTGTACAGAGCTCTGGTTAGACCCCACCTGGAGTAACTGCGTTCAGTTCTGGGCACCGCATCTCAGGAAGGATATATTGGCCTTGGAGTGGGAGCAGCACATTCACCAGAATGACACAGGAGCTAAAAAGGCTCAATTATGAGGACAGGTTGCAGAGACTAGATAAGTATTCCTTGACATATAAAGGATTAACTGGTGATATAATTAAAGTGTTTAAGAGCATAGAATCACAAGGAGGTCATTCAGCCCATTGAATCTGCGCCGGCTCTTTCGAAGAGCAATCCAATTAGTTCCACTCCCCTGCTCTTTCCCCATATCCCTGCATTTTTTTCTCCAAGTATTTATACAATTCCCCCGTGAAGGCTACTATTGAATCTGTTTCCAGCACCCTATCGGGCAGTGCATTCCAAATCCTAACCACTCGTTGCGTAAAAAAGTTGTTCCTCACGTCGCCTCTGGTTCTTTTGCCAATCACCTTAAATCTCTGCCCTCTGGTCATCGACACTTCAGCGATTGGAAACAGTTTCTCTTTATTACCCACCGAGATATCTGCGCTCCTCTAATTCTGGCCTCTTGAGCACCCCGATTTTTATTGCTCCACCATTGGTGGCCGTCCGTGAGCTGCCAAGGCCTTAAGCTCCGAAATTCCCTCACCAAACCTCTCCACCTCTCTTACCTGCTTTAAGATGCTCCTTAAAACCTACCTCTTTGACTAAGCTTTTAGTCATCTGCCATAATAGCTTGTGGCTCGGTGTCAAATTTTGTTTGATAACGCTCCTGTGAAGCACCTTGGGCTGTTTTCTACGTTAAAGACGCTATATAAATACAAGTTGTTGTTATTTACTCTATCTAAACACTTCATGATTTTAAACACCTCGATCAAATCTCCTCTTAGCCTTCTCTGCTCTAAGGAGAACAATCCCAACTCCTCCAGTCTATCCACGTAACTTTAATCCCTTATCCCGAAACCATTCTAGTAAATCTCTTCTGTACCCTCTCCAAAGCCTTCACGTCCTTCCTGAAGTGCGGTGCCCAGAATTGGACACAATACTCCAGCTGGGGCCAAACTTGTGTTTTATGTAGGTTTAGCATAACTTCCTGGCTTTTGTACTCTATGGGCTGGATTTTGATACTGGGGACGTGATGGAGGCGGGACTCCCACTTTTTGGGCTGGATTTTGAATGACCCATGGAGTCGGGTTTGGAGGCGTGTGGGGGGTTAAATTTGCGGGGTCGGGGTTTCCGACCCCATCCCGACTCCATGCAATTTTGACAGAATCAGTCGCGGGGTTCCCGACTCCGTCCTGCCTTCAAGAGGCGGGAGAGGCCATTAAAGCCCTTAACAAGCTCTAAATTGGCTCTGTAATGCCATTTTGAAACGCTGTAGCTAGTTTAACCCTCTTCCGACGTGAAGCACGCCTGGTGTGAAACACTCCAGTGAAACCTGGCGGGAGCACAAGTGGATAGCTGACTATCGGCTACAGGCTCACTATTACAACGGAGATGTGATGAAGGTAGTAGTCTGAACGTCGCCTCTGATGCTGCTGCATTGAATGTCTTCAGAGACTGCCTGAGAGGACTTGCTTGGCAAAAATATTCTCTCTCTCTCTCTCTCTCTCTCTTTGCATCCAGGTCCACTCACATCAAAAGCCAGGCAAGGTCCTCTCTCACCAACAGTCTCTGAGTCTAGGCAGTCAACAATGATGACATCAACAGAGATGACTTTCAGACTGAAAACACTAATTAGTTCATGGGTTCCCACATGCTCCAACTCAATTGCCCAATTAAGTGAAAATAGCATCAGGCATCCACATTAATCTGGAGTCGGGGGGGAAACACGAAATGCGGATTACACGACCCCAACCCAAGACAAAATCCAGCCCTTTGGGTTGTAGACCCGCCTCCATCGACTTGTGGCCAACCCACTGCATTTTCACTTGATTGACCTTGTTGAGCCCACCCAGCGGGCTTAGCAGGCCAATCAAGGGCCATCCGGCAACAGGTGACGTCAAAGATTGACATTACATCTGTCAAGAGCTTTTGACAGATGAAATATCAGCGTTGACAATCTGTCTTCTAACTTGAGTCCTTCTACTCAGGCTGAGTTAGAAATCATTCTAGCACAGAAAACAAAGGCTGCAGTTTTTGACAGCACCACGGCCATTGAGCTTTCTGTGCCGGTGAGATTTCTGACTCCCGAGAACTGAAGGGCTGACACCTGCAGGAGGAAGTTAAGGTAAGTAAAACTTTTTCCCACACTTTACACTTACCTTACACACTTACCTCTGCACACATGCACCCATCACTCACCTGCCCACCGGACATATCGACCCCTCCAACCCCTGCAGACCCACGGTCCGCCTCGCTAACTTGCCGTGGTTGGGACCTGTCGGGAAGCCCAAATTTCATGAATCAAAATAGGGATTAGGCAAAAAACTGCCTGTTAACAGGCAGTTAATTGTCACTAATCCCCTTCCCGCCTCGGGGAGGCGGGTCCCAGCACAGGTCGGGTACCCGCCTCCAGCGAAACTGGCATGGAGGCGGGTTGGGGGCGGGATGGGGTCGGGACCCCCGAATCTGCAGCTTTAACCCCCCACACGCCTCCAAACCCAACTCCTCGGATCAATGAAAATCCAGCCCTGTGCCTCTATTTATAAAGCCCAGGATCCCATATGCTTTATTAACTACAACTGCTTTCTTAACCTGTCCTGCCACCAAAGATTTGTGCAAAAGTTCCCCCAGGTCTGGGGTCTTGCACCCCCTTTAAAATTGTACCATTTAGTGTGTCTGGTTTCTTCTCATTCTTCCTGCCAAACTGTATCACCTCGCACTTTTCAGTGTTGTATTTCATCTTCCATCTGACCGCCCAATCCACCAGCCTGTTCATGTCCTCTTGAAGTCTATTACTATCTTCCTCACTGTTTTCTACACTCGCAGGTTTCGAGTCAGCTGCAAATTACCCCCAAGTCCAAGCCCCAATTCAAATGGACACAGGAACAGGGAATGGGAGAGGGAATGGGTGACCGCCAGACAGAAGAGGAGGACCAGGCAGGTAGCGCAGGAGTCCCCAGAGTGCAACTCGCTCTCCAACCAGTATTCTGTTCTGAGTACTGGTGGGGGCGATGGTTCCTCTGGGGAGTGCAGCCAGAGACAAGTCCACGGCACCACAGGTGGCTCAGCTGCACGGGGTGGGGGGGGAGGTAAAAGATTGAAAGAACAATAGTGGTAGGGGATTCGATAGTTAGGGGAGCAGACAGGCGTTTCTGCGGCCGCAGACGTGACTCCAGGATGGTATGTTGCCTCCCTGGTGCCAGGGTCAAGAATGTCACTGAGCAGCTGCAGAACACTCTGAGGGGGGAGGGTGAACAGCCAGAGGTCATTGTCCATATCGGTACCAATAACATAGGCAAAAAGAGGGATAAAGTCCTGCCGGCAGAGTTTAGGGAGCTAGGAGAGAGATTAAAAAGCAGGACCTCAAAGGTAGTAATCTCCGGATTACTCCCGATGCCACGTGCTAGTGAGTACAGGAATAGGAGGATAGAACAGATGAATGTGTGGCTGGAGAGATGGTATAGAAGGAAGGGCTTTAGATTCCTGAGGCATTTGGACCGTTTCTGGGGAAGGTGGGACCTGTACATGCCAGATGGGTTACACCGCAACATAGCCAGGACCAATATTTTCGCGGGGAGGTGTGTTAGTGCTGTTGGGGAGGGTTTAAACTAGCTTGGCAGGGGAATGGGCACCAGCATATAGGAGAAGAAAAGAGAAATAAGGTGCATAAAAGAGTGAGTGTGTTGGAAAGTACTAGAGAAGAAAGTAGTACTAGAGGCGGAAGTACAACCATATTAGATAGGAGCAGACTAAGAAAAATTCAAAAAAGGGTTTAAAATGCATTTACTTAAATGCATAAAGTGTGGTGAATAAGGTTGGTGAGCTACAAGCACAATTAGCCGTGTGGCAATATGATGTTGTGGCAATAACGGAAACGTGGCTTAAAAACGGTGAGGACTGGGTACTTAATATTCAAGGGTACAAGGTGCTCAGAAAAGATAGGGAAGGAAAAAAGGGAGGTGGGGTGGCAGTGCTGATTAAGGAAGACATTGTAGTGTTGGAAAGGGAGGATGTTCTTGAGGGGACAAGGACAGAATCCATTTGGTTAGAGTTGAGGAGCAAAAAGGGTATGACCACACTATTGGGAGTATTCTATATGCCTCCAAATAGTGAGAGGGAGGTAGAGGAGCAAATCTGCAGGGAAATCGCAGAGATATGCAAGAGCTATAGAGTGGTGATATTGGGGGACTTTAATTACCCAAATATCGATTGGGATAATGCTAGGGTAAAGGGAAAGGAAGGGGAGGAATTACTTAAATGCGTTCAGGAGAATTTCCTTGACCAATATGTTCTTGGCCCAACTAGGAAGGAGGCATTGCTGGATCTGGTGCTGGGGAATGAGGTGGGCCAGGTCGACCAAGTGTCTGTGGGAGAACACTTGGGTATGAGTGATCATCGTATCATAAGATTTAGATTAGCAATGGAGAGGAGCAAGGAACAATCTAGAGTGAAACTTCTAAACTGGAATAGGGCTAACTTCAATGGGATGTGAAAGGATCTAGCCAGGGTAAAATGGAACCAAAGACTGACAGGAAAAACTGTAACGGAACAATGGGAGATCTTTAAGGAGGAGATGTTCCAAGTACAGGCTAGGTACATTCCAACAAGAGGGAAGGGTAAGGGAAACAAAGAAAGGGCTCCTTGGATAATGAGGGAGATAGTAAAGATGATGAAACAAAAAAAGAGGATGTATGATGAATGTCAGGTGAATTCTTCAAGGGAGAACCAGAGCAAATACAATGGGCTGGATTTTGTCTTGGGGTCGGGTTGGGGTCGTGTAATCCACATTCCATGTTTCCCCCCCGACTCCAGATTAATGTGGATGCCTGATGCAATTTTCACTTAATTGGGCAATTGAGTTGCAGAATGTGGGAACCCATGAACTAATTAGTGGTTTCAGTCTGAAAGTCGCCTCTGATGATGTCATCATTGCAGGTCAGAGACTGCTCTCAGAGATTGTCTGGCTACTGGTGAGAGAGGACCTGTCTGCATTGCTTCTGTTGTAACTGGACCTGGATGCAAATGAGAGAGAGAGAGAGAGAGAGGAGAGAGAGAGAGAGAGATTTTTTTTTGCATCCAAGTCCTCTTACACCAAATGCCATGACATTGAATGTAGCAGTATCAGAGGCGACTTTCACACCTAATACTACTACTACCTTCATTACATCTCCATTGTAATAGTGGACCTGCAGCCGATAGTCAGCTATCCACTTGTGCTCCCGCCAGGTTTCACTGGAGTGTTTCACACCAGGCGTGCTTCACGTCAGAAAAGGGTTAAACTAGCTACAACGTTTCAAAATAGCATTACAGACCCAATTTAGGGCTTGTTAAGTGCTTTAATGGCCTCTCCCGCCTCTTGGAGGCGGGACGGAGTCGGGAACCCCGCGACTGATTTTGTCAAAATTGCGTGGAGGCGGGATGGAGGCGGGATGGGGTCGGAAACCCCGACCCCGCAAATTTAACCCCCCACACACCTCCAAACCCGACTCCATGGGTCATTCAAAATCCAGCCCAATAAGTTGAGAGGGGATGTGAAGATGAAAATAAGATTGCCAAACAGAGAATATGAGAGTAGAATGGCGGTTAACATAAAAGGAAACCCAAAAATCTTCTACCAGAATGTAAACAGTAAGCGGGTAGTACGAGGCGGGGTGGGGCCTATTAGGGACAAAGAAGGTGGTATATGCTTAGAGGC
Organism: Squalus acanthias; assembly: GCA_030390025.1. NCBI lineage: Eukaryota > Metazoa > Chordata > Chondrichthyes > Squaliformes > Squalidae > Squalus > Squalus acanthias. The sequence continues at coordinate 92,571,511 of CM059429.1, forward strand.
GCAGGGCAAGGCTAGAATACTCAATGAGTACTTTGTATCGGTGTTACTAAGGAGGTGGATGCTGACAAAATATCAGTAAAAGTGGAAAAGGTTGAAGCAATGGAAGGGGTGAAAATTAATAGACAGGATGTACTAGAAAGGCTGGGTATGCTTAGAGTGGATAAGTTGCCTGGTCCAGATGGCTTGCATCCCAGGTTGCTAAGGGAACTGGGGGAGGAGACAACGGAAGGGCTTGCCATAATTTTCCAATCTTCCCTAGATGCGGGGGAGGTGCCTAAGGATTGGAGAGTGGCACATGTGACACCATTGTTCAAGAAAGGGTGTAAGGACAATCCTCGTAACTACAGGCCGGTCAGTTTAACATCAGTGGTGGGTAAAGTTTTAGAAACAATAATCAAGGAAAAAATTAATGGGCACTTGGAGATGGTTAAGCTAATTAAGGAGAGCCAACATGGATTTGTAAAAGGCAGATCACGTTTGACTAATCTAATTGAATTTTTGATGAAGTATCAGAGAGGATTGATGAAGGGAATGCAATGGATGTTGTCTACATGGATTTTCGGAAGGCGTTTGACAAAGTACCACATAGAAGGCTGGTTAACAAAATTGAGGCTCATGGAATAGGTGGGTCAGTGGCAGCTTGGATAAGGAATTGGCTTAAGGACAGAAAACAGCGAGTTGTGGTAAATAGCTGTTTTTCAGACTGGAGGATGGTAGACAGTGGTGTTCCCCAAGGGTCAGTGCTGGGGCCACTGCTTTTTTTGATATATATAAATGACCTGGATACTGGAATACAGAGAAGAATTTCTAAATTTGCCAATGACACCAAACTTGGGTGTGTGGCAAACAGTGATGATGATACCAATCGACTGCAACAGGACATAGAAAGGCTAGCAGAATGGGCAGACAAGTGGCAGATGGAATTTAATACAGAGAAGTGTGAGGTGATGCATTTTGGCAGAAGGAACAGGGAGAGGCAATATACACTGGGAGTTAATGTGCATAGGTCCCTGAAGGTGGCAGGACATATTGAGAGAGTGGTTAACAAAGCATATGGGATCTTGGGCTTCATAAATAGAGTTATTGAGTACAAAAGTAGAGAAGTTATGCTGAACCTTTATAAAGCACTGGTTAGGCCACAACTGGAGTATTACATCCAGTTCTGGTCACCACACTTTTGGAAGGATGTGAAGGCCCTTGAGAGGGTGCAGAGGAGATTTACCAGAATGGTTCTGGGGATGGGGGATCTTAGCTACAAGGACAGGTTGGAGCAGCTGGATTTGTTTTCAGTAGAGCAAAGGAGGTTGAGGGGTGATTTGATAGAGATGTACAAGATTATGACGGGTTTGGATAGGCTAGACGGGGAAAGGCTGTTCCCACTAGTTGATGGTACAAGGACTAGGGGACACAGATTTAAGATTTTGGGCAAGAGATACAGGGGGGACGTGAGGGAAAAAATTTTTACACAGCGAGTGGTGAGGACCTGGAACTCGCTGCCGATGGAAGTGGTGGAAGCGGAGACACTCAATGTTTTCAAGGGAAGACTGGATAGGCACTTGAGGGAAATAAACTTGCAGGGCTACGGGGATAGAGTGGGGGAATACATAAGAACATAAGAAATAGGAGCAGGAGTTGGCCATTCGGCCTCTCAAGCCTGCTCCGCCATTCAATAAGATCAAGGCTGATCATCGACCTCAACTCCACTTTCCTGCACTACCCCCATAAGAACATAAAAATAGGAGCAGGAATAGGCCATTCGTGGGACTGACTGGATTGCTCTACAGAGAGCCGGCATGGACTCAATAGGCCGAATGGCCTCCTTCTGTGCCGTTATGACTCTATGAGTTACAGAGGTCAGCCCCATCCTGGAGTGCAGCAGAGCAGCCCTGCGAGGACACTCTAACATTTGGAATTTAATTACTGAATGGCCACAGTTAAAGAGAGCAGCCCCATCCCAGAGTGCAGGAGGGCAGTCCTGAGTGGGAAAGACTAACACTTGGAATTTAATTGCTCAATGGCCACAGTTACAGGGGACACCCCATCCCAGAGTGCAGCAGAGCAGCCCTGAGAGGGAGACACGAACATTTGGAATGTAATTACTGAATGGCCACAGCAGAGTGAAGGACATCACCGAGTCAATATGAGATCTAGAGATGCAGAAGCGTGGCAGATGCAATATAATGTGGATAAGTGCGAGGTTATCCACTTTGGTGTCAAAAACAGAAAGGCAGACTATTATCTGAATGGCAATAGATTGGGAGAAGGGGAAGTGCAACGAGACCTGGGTGTCCTTGTGCACCAGTCGCTGAAAGTAAGCATGCAGGTGCAGCAGGCGGTGAAGAAGGCAAATGGTATGTTGGCCTTCATAGCGAAAGGGTTTGAGTATAGGAACAGGGATGTCCTGCTGCAGTTGTACAGGGCCTTGGTGAGACCACACCTTGAGTACTGTGTGCAGTTTTGGTCGCCTTATCTGAGGAAGGATGTTCTTGCCATGGAAGGAATTCAGCGAAGATTCACAAGGCTGATACCTGGGATGGCAGGAATGACATATGAGGAGAGATTGGGTCGATTGGGCTTATACTCACTGGAGTATAGAAGAATGAGAGGGGATCTCATCGAAACATATAAAATTCTGACAGGTCTGGACAAACTAGATGCAGGAAGAATGTTCCCGATGGTCGGAGAGTCCAGAACCAGGGGTCATAATCTACGGATAACGGGTAAACCATTTAGGACAGAAATGAGGAAGAATTTCTTCACCCAGAGAGTGGTGAACCTGTGGAATTCTCTACCACAGAAGGTAGTTGAGGCGAAGTCATTAAATATATTCAAGGATGAGTTAGATATATTTCTTAAAGCTAAAGGTATCAAGGGATATGGGGAGAAGGCAGGTACAGGGTACTGAGTTTAGATGATCAGCCATGATCTCATCGAATGGCGGAGCAGGCTCGAGGGGCCGAATGGCCTACTCCTACTCCTATCTTCTATGTTTCTATGTAGAGATGGGCTTGGTGGTGATTGAAACAACAACCCCATTGCTGGGAGAATACAGCTGGCAATTTTCATTTGTTAATTCATGTGATCAGAATTGTCCAGTCTTTGGAGCTTTCAATTTCAATCTCAGCACTAAATATATTGGCCCAAAAATTAGTCCCGCTACGCGAGAGTACGCACTATGTAGTCTCGCGTATTCTGTCTCCAATTGCCGGTTTTCTGCATGCACTGCGCATGCGCTGAAAACCGGCACTTGATGAATGGAAAAGGGGGCGGTTCCTAGGTGAACCGCGTGCGCGCTACAGGCTGCGCGCATGCAGTGCACTTAGTGGTTTCAACGCGCAGGTAAGTATGGAAGATTTTACACATAAAAAAAGGAGGAGTAAGACCCACTTTTAACAAGGTAAGTAGTGAATTAAGTATTATTTTGAATTTTTTTTAACAGGTATATCTTTTTTAGAGACTTTAAAGACAGGTAAGTTTATTTTTATAACTTTTTAAAAGATTTTAAATTTTTTCAAAAATTTAATTTTTTATTTAAAATGGTTAATTTATTTAACTATACTTATTTTATTAATGTGATGGTTTTTAAAAAAAATTTAATTGAGGTTTAGCTGTTCTTTTGGGGGGCTATAGTATTCATAGCTTTCACAGCACTTATGTGAAAGTTATGAATGGAAGATGGTGTGCTGCCATTGGCTCTAACTGAGTCACGTGATCCCACAGCTCGCACGAATTAACTGCGCCTGTGGGATACGCAAGCCCAGCACAGCAGCTGTCCAGAACATCAAGTTCGTGCGAGCTGGAACTGAAAAAGCCAACGCGCAGTGAGAGATCGCGGGGAAGCCTTACCCTCGCACGAAACAGGGGTGGGTTACGGGGTGGGGGGGTGCGGTGTGGATGCAGAATATCAGACAGGATACCTGGAAGTCCGGGTATTCCTGGATATTAGGGTGTCTTAACTCCACAGCGTGCGTCCTTTGTCCTTGACTGGTTCCACACCCTGGAAGTCAGCCTGATTGACAGTCGGGCTTCCAGTTGGACGGGGGTAGACATAGTTAACCTTGTAAAACAGGTTAAATCAGAGGCTGCCCGCCTCATTAAAATATTGAAATTGCCAACCCGCCTCCTGGGAGCGGTGCGCTGCCTGCCCCCTGTCCCATCTCCGTTAAACTCAGAAACAGGCGGGTTGGGGTCGAGACGATATTTTTAAATTTTCACCTCTGACCTGACCCCAACCTGCCTGTTTTGGGAGTTAAAATCCAGCCCTTACTGTCTGGGCTCAGACACGGAGGATATTTGATCAGTAATTTCCAGTCTCTTTTCCCTTCTCTTTTTTACAGTGAATTTAGTGGCGATTGTGATCCTGTCACGGGGAAAGTGCGGGCTCTCCACCTGCACCACTCGCTACCTGGTGGGCATGGCAGCGGCGGATTTCCTGGTCATTGTCACTGAGGTCATACTGATCCAGATCAATTATCATTATTTCCCAGTGAGTTTCCTGGACATCACCCCTGTGTGCAGTGTTCTCACTGTCCTGGTCAGTGCAGCCACAGACTGTTCTGTCTGGTTCACCGTCACTTTCACCTTTGATCGATTTGTGGCCATTTGTTGCCAGAAGCTGAAAACTAAATATTGCACCGAGAAAACTGCGGCTGTGGTTCTGCGGGGGGCGGGGGGGGGGGGCGGGTTGGGCGATGAATAGAGCTTGGTGGGGCGGGGGCCGGGTGAAAGTATTCCCAAGGCCCAGGAAGCCCGGCCAGCCGTAGTTAAACCTGTAAAACAGGTTAAATCAGACGACAAGGATGTTGCTGGTGGGGGATTCGACGATGCTAATGCAATTGAATGTCAAGGGGAGGTGGTTAGACTCTCTCTTCTTGGAGATCGTCATTGCTTGGGACTTGCGTGGCACGAATGTTACTTGCAACTTATCAGCACATGCCTAACAACCAACTAATTAATTGTTATCCTCATCAGAGGAGAAATATGTGGGGTCTATTTGGTGTTAAAGTACCTACAGAATATGTCATGCCTGTTAATGGAATTTCAGAAGCAAGTGAACTCTCTTTGGCAGACTTAGTAACCCAATGCTAAAAAATAATTTCAAAGGCTAATGGAATGTTGGCCCTTATCTCAAAGGGACTGGGATACAAGGGGTGGGAGTTACATTCCAGCTGTGCAGAGCGCTGGCCAGACCACATCTGGAGTGCTGCATCCAGTTCTGGGCACCACATCTCAGGAAGGATATATTGACCTTGGAGGGGGAGCAGCGCAGAGTCACCAGAATGATACGGAGCTAAAAGGGTTAAATTATTAGAACTGGTTGTATAGAGGCATGGCACGGCACCTCAGTCCCATCGAATGCTCATCCTGCGCCACGTGGGAAGTCCAGGATGCTTCTCGTGTCCTGGAAAACTACATCTGCATGAAGTGTCGTCAGCTGGAGGAGCTCGAGCTCCGGGTTTCGGAGCTTGAGCAGTGACTGGCGTCACTGCAGTGCATCCGTGAGGCTGAGAGCGACATGGATAGCACATTTGAGGAGGTAGACACCCCGCAGCTTAAGAGCTTGCAGGCAGAGAGGGAATGGGTGACCGCCAGACAGACAAGGAGGACCAGGCAGGTAGTGCAGGAGTCCCCTGAGTGCCCTCTAAACGATATTCAGTTCAGAATATTGGTGAGGGCGATGTTTCCTCTGGGGAGTACAGCCAGAGCCAAGGCCATGGCACTATGGGTGGCTCAGCTGTACATGGGGCAAGGAGGAAGGTCAGAAAAGCATTAGTTACAGGGGATTCAATATTTACCGGAACAGACAGGCGTTTCTGCGGCCGCAGACGTGACTGCGGGATGGTACGTTGCCTCCCTGGTGCCAGAGTCAGGGATGTCACTGAGTGGCTGCAGGACATGCTGAGAGGGGTGGGTGAACAGCCAGAGGTCGTGGTCCATATCGGTACCAATGACTTTGGTACAAAGAGGGATGAGTTCCTGCAGGCAGATTTTAGGGAGCTAGGAAAGAGATTAATAAGCAGGACCTCAAAGGTAGTAACCTCCAGATTATTACCAGTGCCATGAGCTAGTGAGCACAGGAATAGGAGGATAGAGTAGATGAATGTGTGGCTGGAGAGATGGTGCAGGATGGAGGGCTTTAGATTCCTGAGGCATTGGGATCGGGTCTTGGGGAGGTGGGACGTGCACAAGCCGGACGGGTTACACCTCAACAGGGCTGAGACGAATATCCTCGTGGGGGAGTTTGCTGGTGCTGTTGGGGATGGTTTAAACTAGCTTGGCAGGGGGATGGGAACCTGAGAGTAGATTCAGAAGGGAGAGAAGCAAAGCTGGAAATGGAAGGCAGAAAATGAGTATGGAAGGCAGAGGTAACAAAGGCTAGAAAATAGACAACAAGGATTTTGGCAGTGCTTAATGGTATATACTTCAATGCAAGGAGTCTAGTGAATAAGGCAGATGAGCTGAGGGCACAGATAGACACGTGGAAGTATGATATCATAGCTTTTACTGAAACATGGCTGAAAGAAGGGCAGGAATGGCAGCTCAACATTCCTGGTTACAGGGTTTTCAGACGAGATAGAGAGGGGGATAAAAAAGGAGGGGGGGTCGTAATATTGGTTAAAGAAACAATTACAGTTTTGAGGAGGGCAGATAGAAGGATCATCAAATGAGATCATACGGGTTGAACTGAAGAACAAAAAAGGGACAATCACACAGCTGGAAGTGGACTATAGACCCCACAATAGTCAGAGGGAGATAGAAGAGCAAATATGTAGGCACATTTCTGAGAAGTGCAAAAACAATAGGGCAGTAATAGTAGGGGATTTCAACTACCCCAATATTAACTGGGATAGAATCAGTGTAAAAGAGGGTGCAGAATTCTTAAAATGCATTCAGGAGAACTTTTTTAGCCAGTACGTAGCAAGCCCAACAAGAGAGGCGGCAGTTCTGGACTTGGTTTGAGGGAATGAAGCTGGGCAGGTGGGAGGGGTATCAGTGGGAGACCATTTTGGTGGTAGTGATCATAATTCAGTTAGATTTAGCGTAGTTATTGAAAAGAAAAAGATAGACCAGGAGTAAAAGTTCTCAATTGGGGAAAGGCCAATTTTACTAAGCTGAGATGTGATTTTGCAAAGGTGGACTGGAAACAGCTACCTGAAGGTGAATGAGTGTCAGAGCAGTGAGAGGCATTCAAGGAGGAGATAGTGAGGGTTCAGAGCAAATATGTTCCCACAAAGATAAAGGGTAGGCTTCCAAATCTAGAGCCCCCCGGATGTCAAGCGGTATACAGGGTAGGAGAAGGAAAAAAAGGGAAGCTTATGTCAGATACCAAGAGCTAAATATTACAGAAAGCCGAGAGGAGTATAGAAAATGCAGGGGTGAAATTAAAAAGGAAATTAGGAAAGCAACAAGAGGGCATGAAAAAATATTGGCCAGAAAAATCAAGGAGAACCCAAAGATGTTTTATAAATACATAAAGAGCAAGGGGATAACTAAAGAAAGAGTAGGGCCCATTAGAGACCAAAAAGATAACCTGTGTGTGGAGGCGGAAGACGTGGGTATGGTTCTTAATGAATACTTTGCGTCTGTCTTCACAAAAGAGAGGGACGATGCAGACATTGTAGTTGAGGAGGAGTGTGAAATATTAGATGAAATCAACATAGTGAGAGTGGAATTACTCAGGGGTTTAGTATCTTTGAAAGTAGATCAATCGGCAGGCCCGGATGAAATGTATCCCAGGCTGTTAAGAGAAGCAGGGGAGGAAATAGCGGAGGCCTTGACCATCATTTTCCAATCCTCTCTGGCCACAGGTGTGGTGCTGGAGGACTGGAGGACTGCTAACATTGTACCGTTGTTTAAAAAGGGAGAAAGGTATAGACCGAGTAATTACAGGCCAGTCAGCCTAACCTCGGTGGTGGGCAAGTTATTGGAAAAAGTTCTGAGGGACAGTATTAATCGTCATTTAGAAAGACACGGATTAATCAAAGACTGTCAACATAGATTTGTTAAGAGAAGTTCCTGTCTGACTAACTTGATTGAATTTTTTAAGGAGGTAACAAGGAGGGTTGATGAGGGTAGCGTGTTTAATGAAGTCTACATGGATTTTAGCGAGGCTGTGACAAGGTCCCACATGGCAAACTGGTCAGAAAAGTAAAAGTCCACAGGATCCAAGGGAAAGTGGCAAGTTGGATCCAAAATTGGCTCAGTGGCAGGAAGCAAAGGGTAATGGTCGACAGGCGTTTTTATGACTGGAAGGCTGTTTCCAGTGGGGTTCTGTAGGGCTCAGGGCTCCCTTGCTTTTTGTGATATACATCAATGATTGAGACTACAATGTAGGGGGCGTGATTAAGAAGTTTGCAGATGATACAAAAATTGTTTGTGCGGTTGATAGTGAGGAAGAAAGCTGTAGACTGCAGGAAGATATCAATGAATGTGTTTGGGGAGGGCTAACAAGACAAGGGAATACACAATAAATGGTAGGATACTGAGAAGTGTAGAGGAACAGAGGGACCTTGAAATGCATATCCACAGATCCCTGAAGGTAGCAGGGCAGGTAGATAAGGCGGTTAAGAAGGCATACAGAATGCTTTCCTTTATTAGCTGAAGCTTTGAATATAAGAGCAGGGAGGTTATACTTGGACTGTATAAAATGCTAGTTAGGCCACAGCTAGAATACTGTGTACAGTTTTGGTCACCACACTACAGGAATTATGCCATTGCAATAGAAAGGGTACAGAGGAGATTTACGAGGATGTTGCCAGGACTGTTGAATTTTAGCCATGAGGAAAGATTGGATAGTCAGGGGTTGCTTTCTTTGGAACAGAGGAGGCTGAGGGGAGACTTAATTGAGGTGTATAAAATTCTGAGGGGCCGAGATAGGGTGCATAAGAAGTATCTATTTCTCTTAGTTAAGAGGTCAATAACCAGGGGGCATAGATTTAAAGTAATTGGTAGAAGAATTAGAGGGGAGTTGAGGAGACTGTTTTCACCCAGAGGTGGTGGGGGTCTGGAACTCGCTGCCTGAAAGGGTGATAGAGGCAGAAACCCTCAATGCATTTAAAAAGTACTTGGATATGCACTTGAAGTGCCGTAACCTACAGGGCTACGGACCAAGAGCTGGAAAGTGGGATTAGGCTGGGTAGCTCTTTTTCGTCTGGCACGGACATGATGGGCCGAATAGCCTCCTTCTGTGCCATAAGTTTCTATGATTCTATGAGACTAGGCTTGCATTCCCTTGAGTATAGAAGATTAAGGGGTGAACTGTGCTGGCATGGATTTGTAGTCTAAAGATGTAGCAATTATGGGTAGAGATGGTGGACCATCTATGGGGGAGTCAGATTCATCTGCCAGAACCTCTCTGTTAGGAACAGACTCAAGCATTTGACGAGTACGTCTGGTGCACAGAGCTGGATTTGAGCTCAGGCTCATGTATCTAGGGCTCGGTTGTCTTCCAGGACTGGGCTGTGGGAGGAGCAACCTCAAATTCTGCACATCCACCTTCGAATGGAATATGGTGTGTGTCCACGCAGCGGGCAATGATGGAGGCTGGGATTTTATGGTAGTTAAACTGCTCATCATGCTGCCTGGGGGGAGAGCCTGGTATCTGCTGACCCTCTAATGTATGCTGCATGAGTATAAGTGGGAGGAGGACATGAACCAACCTGATCTCCCAGTTGCACATCTCCCACTGCCTCTGTTATTGGCCTGCCCAGAATTGTGAGGACTTCTTCCTCAAATGCACTTCGAGAAATTCCCCTGCCTTTCATTAAAAGTGACTTTCTGGTACAAGAAAGTAAACAAGTCTGATATGTAGCTGGCTGCCATGACATTTTCTCACACGTAGCTGGCAGCAAGCAAGCTATTAATGGGCTGAGATTAATGGTACAAATCATGTGAGACTTGCAGTGCATTCAGTCATGGAAGTTTACGAGTGAAGGTGATGTTGGAAGTGAAGGAAAGGTGAGTGAATGGTCTGGCAGCACCTCCTGTGCATTACTGGTTAACTCACCGGTAATTAATTACCTGTGATGAAGCTTATTCCCATCCATTGCATCTACAAGGACCCTTTTTCAATTTTGGGGCTGACCTTTTAATTGCTGCAGCTCTTTAAATGCAGCAGCAGATTACAATTTCTTACTTCCCCTCCTTCAACACCTCCTAATGGGGGCCCGAGCACAATAAACAAATGAGAATGAATGCAACGGTAGTTGATGCAGGAGGTCCTGCCCGGTCACACGTCTAGCATTGAATCCGTCCACTGGGAACTCCATTGGTCAGAACAGGATTGCTATGTATTTAATCATAAATGAGGTAAAATTAAGAATAAACATATTTACAAATTAAGAATCAACATATTTACAACAAGAATCTCTCAGCACAATCTGAAACATGTGGAGAAGGATCGGTGAGTCTGTCGAGTTGAGTTGGATCGTCCACGCTGGATCCTTAAACAGCAGAGTTTCTCGATCCATGTCCTCCTCCGGGCAGGCTCCGGTGGAATCTGAGAAAGGACGACTGATAAGAAGACCGCATCCCCTCGGAGACGAGGCCCCATGTGTAGGAAGGACCTGCAGCACTTTTTATACGAGTTGATCCTCCTGGGGAAATCTTTGATGAGTTGTAAGGAAAGGACGTTCAAAAATTCCTCGTACTTCAGGCTGCCTTCCCGTGAATGCTCCTGAATTATTGCACAAACCCTCTGTGAGCCGATATATGGGGCGACCGAGCACAGTGTTAAAAGACAGGCTCTCTGGACCTCCTCACTCTCTTCATCCAGGTGTAGCAACAAACTGACCAGGTTCAGGTGGATCTCGTCCAGAAAGGAAGCCCTTGAATGTTCATGTCCACATGTGGCCAAAGTGCCAAACACAGTGAATGCTGGCAGCACGAACCTGAGCGGATTTGAACTCAAAGCAACATCGAATTCCTTTTGCGATATCAATACAAAAGGGTCTGATAGCATTGACACTGAGCTGGTCCAAGAGCTTTGAGAGAGTTGATGTCACTTCAGTCATGAATTCCTCCTCGTGATACTCCTTTCTCTGCAGTATGTTACTCATTGCAGCCAACAGGTCCGAAGCGTGTCCCTCCATCACTCCAGCTACTCCAGTTGGAATATTCCCCAGGCCTCGAACACACAGCAACCTGACAGCCAGAGTCGAATCAAGTAGACCCGTGAGCAAATTATTCACCAGGATGTTAGTGAGCCGTGCGTGGGAGGTCAATGAATGTTTTAAAAGTTCAGCAAAGAAGGCAGCCACAGTGACTTTCTGGCCCTCCTGTGTAGTTGACAGGACAGGTGCAAGATCCACCACAATCCCAATCAGCTGGTGCTCATTGAATAAGCTCATCGCTCGAGCGAGCAGAGCAATCCCCTTGTGGTAGGTGAGTGGGTCCAACATCAAATCCCAGCCTCCCTTCTCCTGGACAGAATCTACAACCACTTCATTGTGCGCTCGATTCAGCATGGCCCTGAGAGTCTTCACTGACGACAGGCAAAGCTCTGGGCTTTTGCACACTGATGTTGCTGATCGATTTTCTGACAGCTCTAATTCACAGCAAGGAATGAAGTCAAAAGGCAGATTCACGTAGATACAGGAACTGAGATGATTTAACAGAGCACCAAATAACTCAGAATATAAGGCGTTAACAGCCTCTGCAGACTCTGGCTCTGACACCATCTCGTACAGAGCGCTTATAACAGCCAGAGGATCAGGGCTCTCATCCTCTGTCACTGAATGGCTCCTTTCATTCAATGGCACTGATCTGTTCATGTATTGCATCAGTTGTTTGAATGATGAAAAAGCCAGTTGGGTCTTCTTTGCTACTGAGTGCCAGATGGCGATGGTGCGCTCGTCCACGGGGAACCTGAGGAGACAACGCACAACAGCTGGCAGGTGCTGGGCAGTGAGGAGAGTGAAGGTTTCCAGCACAGTCAGTGTCACTTCCTTTTGTCTGATTGCCGGCATTTGAAGGTGCAGCGCCTCGAGGATCTCTGAGAGCTGATCCTCCAGCTCAGGGCCACGTCTGGCAACAACAGCTTTCATTATAATAGCAGCTGTATTGGAACAGCTGGGGTGGTGGTCAACCAGCCCTTTGAAGAGCATAAAGAGCAGGTTGGCCAGCTGGTCCCGGGGCAAGTGCTTGGAAATGAGATCTGCGAGCTCGGAGCATCCTTGAAAGAGGACTGTGGTGTCTGTGCTCGCCAATCGTTGGCCAATTCTTTTCAGAACCTGTTCCTGCTCAATTTGCTCATCTAGATTCAAACCTTCATAACACGCTTGGATCTTCAGGAGGATGTGCAAACTGTCCATTGCCCTCTGCCGTATGGGGAGCAAGGGGTCAACACATCGTGGCAGCAGCTGACCAACTACAGCCCCCAAGTCAATCGCTGCCATTATATTATCAACATCAAGCTCCTGCCAGTAGAATGTCAGCAGCTTCGAAGTCACGTCTACTGCTCGCTCTCTTTCATAACCCCTCGGTGATATCATCCACTTCTCCAAATATTTGTGTATGGTCTGGAGACCCTCAGGGGACAGGTTCTGAAGCAAAACCTGTTTGAGGAGACTGTATAGAGCAGCCATACTTTCCGTGTAAAGAGTCTCTCCTCCTCCTGGGTTAACAGGGGTCCTGTCCTGGGCCTGGTTGGGGTCCACAGGGACCAAACTGAAAATACTCCTCAAGCAGCTTTGAATTAACTGGCAGTTATCAGCTTCATTTAACTGTGGGTTGAGTTGGACAAGATGAAGGCAGGCATTCATTGCCAACCGCCGAATAGGAGTCTGCAGCAGCTCTGTTGGCTCAGCCTCGATGAGTTGTTGCATGTACTTCAGTAGCTCACTTTTCCCGCTGAAATTCAAGGGGAATGTCCGACTGCTGGACTGCACTGCTCTGGCTATCAGAGTCACGGCCTTTATCAGGCTCAACGTCAGAGTCAAGTCCATGTATTCTTCCTTTACCCCCTGTCCAAGCTGGCTGAGTTGGTCACTTAACACTGGCAGAATGTGGTTCTCTATTCGGGATAAACAAAGGTCTGGTGGAGCATTGATTGCCAGATACCCATAGCTAAGAACCAATGTGCTCTTAGCATCATCCGCCTCAAGATCAGACTCATCCTTAAGGACACGGAGGAAACTTCTGGACTTCTTCAGGAGGTTTAAGTTATTATAATCCATGAGGCTGCTGAAGGTGGCTTCAAAGTTAGTGATAGAACAGAAACCAATTCCAACAGCCACACCCTCTCTCTCAACGGTCTCTCTGTGCTGATCATTCTGCAACATTTGTTGAATCTCTTTCTTTATGTCCGTGCTCTCTGAGTGATGTAGCACCATTCCAAGACATTTATATAGAAACCCCTTCTGTTGTGGATAACTGTGGGAGATTGTGATCTGTTGGTTTATCTCATCGATCAACTGGCATGTCCACTGCTCGTCCTCAATTGTTTTCAGAGTTTTGGACAAAAGCAGGATCAGTTTCTCCTCCCATTCTTGCTGGGGCAGGGTCTTCTCGGAACTCTCCACCAAGTTATTAACTAACAATGGAATCTCCTCCTCCCACATCTTCGCTATTGCTGCGTGAATATTCAGGCTCATGGCCTGTAGTAGCCTCAGTGCAGCAGCACCACGGCCTTCTCCCTCATGGGGACAACAAGCTAGGATCAGAAGCCGTGTCAGCAGTGCCGGAGGTTTTGGGAGATTTGCATTTTGTTTATAAAGGAGGAAATACTTCTCATCTCCCGCTTGCAGCTTCTTCTTTGCAAGTCGTGTTAAACACTGAGAGACCATTGTTAGCCCTTTGGTGTATTGAGGTAAAGTCATGAAGTGCAGTAGGAATGGCCAGAGTACATCCTCCATACTCTCCAGAGCTGTCAGAGTCAACATCATGACTTCACACATTATACTCATGTCTTCATGGGTAACCTGATCTCCACCATTATCCAATGGGATTTGGTTCCCTGAGTCTGTGGAGAGAACATACTGTCTCAGGATAAACTCCACCATTATTCTTCCTCCCTCTAGATCTAGGTAACCTTCGTGGGCCATGGCACCAATTGTCTCCACAATCAGCTTCTTGACATTGTTGTTGTTGTCTAGAAGCGTTAGTTTCAAACCAGCCACAATTTGGGCCTTCCTCCTTTCCAGCTGTGAAGGGACAGCCCTGATAAGGTGCTTGAGGACACTTAGTGTTCCCAGTCTAGTTTGTGGATTGTTGGTTTCCAGCTGGGGGAGAAGGAATTCCATCAGTGAGTCGGCATGATCTTGGGCCAGAACAGTGTAGCAGCCAAGGATCTGATTGCGATTCTCTGCAGTGAGCTGGTTATCGCAATCCACTGGAATACAAAACTGTTCCTGCAAGTTGCTAAGCAGATCCTTCATCTGTGTTCTAAGACTTTTGCTTCCCATATTGACAGCAGTAGCTACAATCTGACACAGACTACGGGTGATAGCAAGGTGTTGGGATTGAAATTTGTACAGATCCAGGATTCCAGGAATTAATCTTGGCAGTTCTACCTCTAGGCTGTCTTTGGGCATCAAGGTGGTGGAGTAGCCCAGAGCTTCCACTATTATAATATTTAATGGAGACTCCTCCTTCTCAAGCCACTTATTGAAAAGGAAATCATACGCAATGTTCATCTCATTGGCGAAGGATTCTTTAGTCACTGTTGTCTGTGGGCACTTCTCTACATCATTCACGTAGAGTAGGATGTTCTTGCTGAAAGCGCCCAGTGCTGCAGCAAACACTGATTTATGGTAGTCTAGCTTGACCTTCATCAGTACTGGAATCATAATCTCCAGGATGGGCTTTATTAAAGGTACCATCTCATTGACATGGGCTGATGAGAGCCTTGTCAATGTTTTGACCAAATAAACATGGGATGGATACCCTTTCTTCATATCTTCCAGTGTAACTGCCAGCACTTTTTGTAAAAATCCTAAGCCAATGGCAACCAGGAGGTTACATGCAGCTTCCTGGCTTAGCTTATGTGCTTCGATCAACGTGGTTGCTCTGAGGGAAGCCATAACGATGAGAGAGTCAGCCACATGGTGTTGAATGAAGCTGACTTTGTCTTGGACGATCATCTCCATGGTGTTCAGAATGACTGTGCTCTGATCATCCGGGAGCCAGACACGTTGCCAGAGGTAGCGACGGCAAGTGAGGAGGACAAATTCTGGCCACTGCTGACCCAGTCTATATATAGTCTGGGATATTTCTCCTCGCGTGTTGTCATCATCATCGACCAGTCTCTTTAACAGAGCCATCAAGAAAGCGTCAATTTTTCTACCTGGTTCTTGCGCCATTCTTGGGGTCTTGGTGGATTTGTCTGCAATTTGTAATATCACTACAGCAGGGGTACAAGGACAGAAGAAAAGACCATTTGACGCATTGACTTTAACTCTAGAAAACCAGCTTCCCCAGCCTAGCAACTAACTGTATGGTGAACTCCTCCAATATCCTGAATTCATCCCCTTACCTGGTGGATCATTCCAAATGTTGATCACCCTTTGAGTTAGAAATGCACTTTTCATTCATTTTAATGAGATCTCTTTTTCTTCACTTGGCATGACAGGACTCAGTGAAATATTCTGGGTTCACCTTCTCTGTGCCAATGATTGGCTTTCTTTTCTATCAATGTTTTGCATCAATTACAAAGTGTGGAGTCTGGTGTATGACAGACGTGTGCTAGACCCAAGGTTTCTTTCTGTGTAGTGGTGGAACTCTCATGAGATGACATGTTGGGTGAGGTGGGGTAATGGCGGAGGTGGGGTGCTGTGATTGAAGGTGTTGATGTCGTACAGCAAGTAGTTTCTGAATGAAGTGAGAGATTGAATTTGTGTGGGTGAGAGATTGGAGATGGTGAGTGATGGGGAATGTGGTGTGTCTGAGAGTACGGGAGTGGCGTGTGAGATTGGAGATGGTGAGTGATGGGGAATGTGGTGTGTCTGAGAGTACGGGAGTGGTGTGTGAGATTGGAGATGGTGAATGATGGGGAATGTGGTGTGTCTCAGAGTACGGGAGTGGTGTGTGAGATTGGAGATGGTGAGTGATGGGGAATGTGGTGTGTCTGAGAGTACGGGAGTGGTGTGTGAGATTGGAGATGGTGAGTGATGGGGAATGTGGTGTGTCTCAGAGTACGGGAGCGGTGTGTGAGATTGGAGATGGTGAGTGATGGGGAATGTGGTGTGTCTGAGAGTACGGGAGTGGTGTGTGATTGCAGAATCTCCAATATGAATGGTATCCAGGCCCCAGCCCAGCAGTTTTTCTGGTGCTCCATTGATGTACCCAGTGGAAATTGAGGTAAGGTGGCCTGGTCTGTCACCTACAGCCAATATAGCGGTCGATGCACATCCTGTCAGAATTGTGCGCCTGCTTCCTGCCCGAAATTTTGGGGACTTAGGAGGCCATGTAGCGCCTGAAAAACATGGGCTATGCATCCCAAATTCAAGACCAAAATCATCTAGTATAAACAGTTAAGAACTTTGATCTCCTGGATCCCCCTGTGATCCTGAGCTAAAACACACCCCCTGTGCTCCAGGATCCCCATTTCTCCTGAAATTAGACAGCCCTGCTCGCGCTGCTGGAAGCTAGGACCGTCTCTCACTGCTTCCAACCCTGGGAGTTTTCAGCCCCTCCCCAGGGCCACCAGACCCTCCCCAGAGCCTCCAGACCCTCCCCAGTGCCTGCAGACCCTCCCCAGAGCCTGCAGATCCTCCCAAGTGTCTCCAGACCCTCCCCAGTGCCTGCAGACCCTCCCCAGTGCCTCCAGACCCTCCCCAGCACCTCCAGCTCCTCCCCAGTGTCTCCAGCCCCTCCCCAGCGCCTCCAGCCCCTCCCCAGAACCTCCAGACCCTCCCCAGCACCTCCAGTGTCACGTCTCAGGAATCACACTGTCTGTGTCACGCTCACACTTCACTCACTCTAATATTCAGAAAGTTTAAACAAATCACAATTCAAGTGCTTCATAGCTTACCAATCAGAATAACAATAATCAATTCTACACAGAAACTAATCAGCTGCTCCCAGGTAAACAGCACAATTTATAACACAACAAACATGTAAAAACATTAAAAATCTTCTAAATATATTCCAATTTTCCCAGAAATGTTCTGCCATGAGGCCTATGTTTTGCCAGGAGCCTGGGGCTTGAGTATTGCTCTGAGGCCACTGTCAGCACTCCTGTGTGACGGGTTTCTAGCCATCTGGTGCAATGCCACAGATATCCTACTGAATCCCGCAGAGGAGTTTTACCAGAATGGTACCAGGGATGAAAGACTTCAGTTACTTGGAGAGACTAGAGAAACTGGGGTTGTTCTCCTTAGTGCAGAGAAGGTTAAGAGCAGATCTGATAGGTGTTCAAAATCTTGAAGGGTTTTGACAGAGTAAATAAGGAGAAACTGTTTCCAGTGGCTAAAGGGTCGGTAACCAGAGGTCACAGATTTAAGGTAATTGGCAAAAGAACCAGAGGCGACATGCAGAAATATTTTTATGCAGCGAGTTGTGATCTGGAATAAACTGCCTGAAAGGTTGGTCGAAGCAGATTCAATAATAAATTTCAAAAGGGAATTGGAAAAACACTTGAAGGGGAAATTTTGCAGGGCTCTGTGGAAAGAGTGGGATTAATTGGAGAGCTCTTTCAATGAGCCAGCACAGGCACAATGGGCCGAATGCCCTCCTTCTGTGTTGTTGTGTGATTCTATCGTTCTATGAGATGCCAAACCAACAGGACATCCTGAGTGCTTCTACACCCTTACTTCAAGAGCTTCCAGGCCTCCCCACCCGTGTTAGGGCTTCCTGCCCCATTGCTCACCCATCCCTCGTGCTTGCCAGCTTGCCCGCCTGGCTGTGCAGGTTTTCTTTCCACCCCACCTACTCGCCAACCATTGCCCCGCAGAGATTAATGGTGAGTGGGGAATGAAGTTGCTGCTGAGTGGGGAATGGGTTGTGCTGAGTAGATAAGTGGTTGTGGTTGTGAGTGAGTGGGGAAAACTCGATGAAGGCCAGTGGGATGAGCTTTGAGTAAGGAAGAGAGAGACTGAGAGCAGAGACGCGGAAGAGACAGGCGAGGGGAAAGCTAGTTTGTCAGGAAATTGAAATGAAACTCATCCCATGCCCGATCCCACCGGACTGGCCATCTCTCCCGGCTGCGATTTGCCTCGTGCCCTCCACTGCCGCTGGCCATCCAGAACGGAAAATGTACCCTCAGGGTATAGTGCAGGAAGTTTAGGCAGCAGCGGCTTTAGGACCATGCAATTGGATGGGGCTCCGAGCCAATCACGGACCCCGAGTGGATCCAGTAATAGGACAGTTACGAAATGGGAATGGCTGATCCTGATCATTTAGTCAACTATTTTTAAATTATGTGAATAAATGAAGGAGCATAGGAACAGGAGTAGGCCCCTTGAGCCTGTTCCACCATTCACCCACCCCCATAGATGGGACATTGTGTGTGGGTCACGGATTGTTAACAGGTTTATTGGGTATGAAGTGAATCGTGACACTGTCATGACTTCTGGATTTTGTCCAGTCCAATGCTGACACTTTCCACACACGCACCGAACTTTCCGAGAAATCAACCAGGTCTAGAGGGAGGAGAGGGAGAATGTGGTGCGGGTGTAAAGGGGGTGGGGTTGTAAGAACGTGATCTGTCTTACCATCTGGATCACGTTCTCGCTCTCACTCCCCCGCCCCTTTAGACCTGGATCACGTTCTTCCCCCATCCCCACTGTGCTCGCCATGCTCTTTACCCCCCGCCCCCGAGCTCCTGACCCATCTTATCCTCTCTACCCCCCTCAGATTCCCTCTCTCTCCCCCTCCAATCACCTCTCTCTCTCCCCTCCTCTCTCTCTCCCCTCCTCTCTCTCTCCCCTCCTCTCTCTCTCTCCTCCTCTCTCTCTCCGCTCCTCTCTCTCTCCCCCCTCCGATTCCCTCTCTCTCTCCCCTCCTCTCTCTCTCCCCTCCTCTCTCTCTCCCCTCCTCTCTCTCTCCCCTCCTCTCTCTCTCCCCTCCTCTCTCTCTCCCCTCCTCTCTCTCTCCCCTCCTCTCTCTCTCCCCCCCCTCTCTCCCCCCCTCCCCTCTCTCTCCCCGCTCCGATCCCCTCTCTCTCCCCCTGCCAATTCCCCCTCTCTCTCCCCTCCTCTCTCTCTCCCCGCTCCGATCCCCTCTCTCTCCCCCTGCCGATCCCCTCTCTCTCCCCCTGCCAATTCCCTCTCTCTCTCCCCTCCTCTCTCTCTTCCCACCCCCGATCCCCTCTCTCCCCCCCGCCGATTCCCTCTCTCTCTCCCCCCTCTCTCTCCCCCCTCTCTCTCCCACTTCGATCCTCTCTCTTCCCATCCCCCACCCTGCCGATTTACCACCGGATCCAGTGAGCTTCTCCTTACGGAGCTGAGGACAGCGTGGCCCAGGGTGCCGGCTGTAACTGTTGGGTACTGAGCATGTGGAGCTTCGGTAAACAGCGCTCATGCACAGAAGAGGATCGGGTGCGAATGCCCGGCTCTGTGATTCCGCGTGCATGCACTGAAGGCCGCAAAGATGTTAGTGCAGATAATCGCAGCATTGTTTTAATTGCTGTGACTGTTCCTGTTCAATCTGAAGGGAAATCTCACTGTTAAACCATTTCAATTCTTGGGATAATTCTCAACTAAGGATTCCTTCTTTCGTTTACTCACAGTCTGAAGTCACTCTTTGTCTCCTCGATGACTTTTGCCTGATATTGTGAGGAAGAATTATCTCCTCGGTTAGAATGTGATTAATTTAAGAAATGAATTCTGTAAACAAACAAATTTTGATCACAACAGATTCGGATCAATTTACGAATTGAATTCTGGAAACAAATGATTTTGACACCACAGTTCCTGATGAGTTTAAAACTGTGTTGTGTTAACTAACGATTTCGATCTGCACAGATTCTGAAGACTTTGGTAAGGTTTAAACAAACTTGCCCCTTACTTGTCGAGAGCTTTTCAGCATCTGCACTTCAGCTACTGGTGACACCCACTTCCCTCTGTGTTGCCATGGTTTTCACTGTGATGTCATGTGACATAACCTCCTTAGTCACAATGTGGAGGGTGATGCAGGCCCGAGGTTGAGTGTCCATATAAGGACTGCAAGCTGTTTGAGGTTGGCTGGGGTTAAGCACAAACCTGAGATACACTCGGGGCAATTTTAATCTAAGCCGCCCGTCGGGAAACTGACGGGATCTGGTGCAACGCTGGTTTCACACCCGCCCGATCTCACTCTCCATTGAAGTCATCATGTGGGGCATAAACACCAGCATAGAACTGATGGGCTGAATGGCCTGTTTCTGTGCTGAAAATTCTATGTCATTCTATGTAAATGTTGATTCATTTCCCCATATCCTGGACTCTGGAGTGGCCCATTTTGTGAAACTGATGAAGTGGAGGAGGGAATGGTGAGATGTTGGTGCAAAGCTGGCTAAAGGGGCATTAAGCTGATTGCCCACAGTCAGCATGGTCAGCTCATTTCAATAATTACCATCAAATCCTGACATCATTTTGGGTTTGTGACAGTAGCTGGTGTAATGCGGAATGCAGGAAGTTGGCTGCAGCCCAAAGCTAAAGGGATTCACCTCCTTACAGGCAGTTTATCTAACACGGGAAGAGGGGGTAATTTTAATCTCACCCTCCCAGCATTAACCTGATGTGATTGGATTGGCCACCAGAAGTTGTGGTGGTGAATGGGGAAGAGATTGATGGAGAGTGGAGAATTTGGTTCCTGGTGAGTCGGGAATGTGTTGTGGTGAGTGGGGGAGGGGCTGTGGTGGGTGGGGGAGGGGCTGTGGTGGGTGGGGGAGGGGCTGTGGTGGGTGGGGGAGGGGCTGTGGTGGGTGGGGGAGGGGCTGTGGTGGGTGGGGGAGGGGCTGTGGTGGGTGGGGGAGGGGCTGTGGTGGGTGGGGGAGGGGCTGTGGTGGGTGGGGGAGGGGTTGTGGTGGTGTGGGGTCTTCAGAATTTGGTGAGAGGGGAGCACGGACAAGGCCAGTGGGATGAGCTTTGAGTAAGGAAGAGAGAGACTTAGAGCAGAGATGCAGAAGAAACAGGCGAGGGAAAAGGTAGTTTGTCAGGAAATTGAAATGAAACTCATCCAATGCCCGATCCCACTGGACTGGCCATCTCTCCCGGCTGCGATTTGCCTCGTGCCCTCCACTGCCGCTGGCCATCCACAATGGAAAATGTACCCTCAGGGTTTAGTGCAGGAAGTTTAGGCAGCAGCGGCTTTAGGACCATGCAATTGGATGGGGCTCCGAGCCAATCACGGACCCCGAGTGGATCCAGTAATAGGACAGTTACAAAATGGGAATGGCTGATCCTGATCATTTAGTCAACTATTTTTAAATTATGTTTTAGGAAGGAACATAGGAATAGGAGTAGATCATTCAGCCTCTTGAGCCTGTTCCAACATTCAATTAGATCATGGCTGACCTGTTTCTCAACTCGATCAACTCTCTTTGGTTCTGTAAGCCTTATTACCCTTGCCTAACAAAAATCTATCAATCTCAGTTTTGAAATTTTCTATTGACACCCAGCAACAGATTTTGGGCTAGAGAGTTCCAGATTTCCACGAAGTGCTTCCTAACCCATTGCTCACCCAGCCCAAGTGCTTGCCAACATGCCCGCCTGCCTGTGCAGGATTGCTTTCTGCCCCACCTATTTGCCCACCCATCGACTCACAGAAGCTGTGCACTTACCAACCCACTTGTCTCTCCACCCATGCTGCCTCCCAACCTCCTTGCATGCCCGACACCAGAGCTTTGTCACACTGGTATATGTGAGGCCTCACCAGGGCCTGGTGTCTCCCAAAATCCATCCGCCACACCGCTCATAAATGCTCTTTGGTTCCGAGTTTTTAATCCAATTCTTTCCCTCGTTCCCCCTTCTAGCCTGAATTCCAATGGATATTCCGTTAATTGGGGCTTATTTTATATGAACCGTCCATTACTGTTCTCGCTGTCCTGTACACCTCCCCTCTGGTTTCTTTCAACAATGTCTTATAGATGGCTTCTGAGACATGGAGATTAAGGGGCTGATTCTCCCCGGCTGCTAATGATAGGCAGTAAGAGGGATGAACACTGGGCCAATGACCCATTTACATCACTCCAGGATTACCTGGGCCTTCCTCAAAGGGCCGGACCTGGGCCTGGACCTCGGCCTGCTCGTGTTCCCATGGAAACGAGGCAGCAGGGAGGCATTCCTGGCTCTTCAGTCCCATTTCCCTGTTCCTTGTTTTAATTGCTGTGACTATTCCTGTTCAATCTGGAGGGAAATCTCACTGTTAAACCATTTTAATTCTTAGGGTAATTTTCAACTAAGGATTCCTTCTTTTGTTTACTCACAGTCTGAAGTCACTCTTTGGCTCCTCGATGACTTTTTCCTGATGTTGTGAGGAAGAATTATCTCCTCGGTTATAATTTGATTAATTTAAGAAAATAAATCAGTAAACAAACAATTATTGATCACAACAGATTCGGATCAATTTACGAACTATATTCTGGAAACAAATAGTTATGAGTACCACAGTTCCTGATGAGTTTAAAACTGAGTTGTGTTAACCAACGATTTGGATCCGCACAGATTCTGAAGACTTTGGTAAGGTTGAAACAAACTTGCCCCTTACTTGTCGAGAGCTTTTCAGCATCTGCACTTCAGCTACTGGTGACACCCACTTCCCTCTGTGTTGCCATGGTTTTCACTGTGATGTCATGTGACATAACCTCCTCAGTCACAATGTGGAGGGTGATGCAGGCCCGAGGTTGAGTGTCCATATAAGGACTGCAAGCTGTTTGAGGCTAGCTGGGGTTAAGCACAAACCTGAGATACACTCGGGGCAATTTTAATCTAAGCCGCCCGTCGGGAAACTGACGGGATCTGGTGCAACGCTGGTTTCACACCCGCCCGATCTCACCTTCCATTGAAGTCATCATGTGGGGCATAAACACCAGCATAGAACTGATGGGCTGAATGGCCTGTTCTGTGCTGTAAATTCTATCTAAATGTTGATTCATTTCCCCATATCCTGCACTCTGGCGTGGCCCATTTTGTGAAACTGATGAAGTGGAGGAGGGAATGGTGAGATGTTGGTGCAAAGCTGGCTAAAGGGGCATTAAGCTACTAATACTTTACCATCAAGCCAGGTGACCAACCCTGGTTCAATAAGGAGTGTAGAAGAGCATGACAGGAGCAGCACCAGGCATACCTTAAAATGAGGTGCCAACCTTGGGAAGCTGCAACACAGGACTACATGCATGCTAAAAAGCAGAAGCAGCATGCTATAGACAGGGCTAAGCGATCGCACAATCAATGGATCAGATCAAAGCTCTGCAGTCCTGCCACATCCAGTCGTGAATGCTGGTGGACCATTAAACAACTAACAGAAGGAGGAGGCTCCATGAATATCCCCATCCTCAATGATGGCGGAGCCCTGCACCTGAGTGCAAAAGACAAGGCTGAAGCGTTTGCAACCATCTTCAGCCAGAAGTGCCGAGTGGATGATCCACATCGGCCTACTCCTGAGGTCCCCACCATCACAGAAGCCAGTCTTCAGCCAATTCGATTCACTCCACGTGATATCAAGAAATGGCTGAGCGCACTGGATACAGTAAAGGCTATGGGCCCTGACAACATCCCGGCTATCGAGGGAAAGAATTGGATTAAAAACTAGGAACTGGTGAGGCCTCACATTTACCAGTGCATCAATGCATGGAGGTTGGGAGGCAGTGTGGGTGGAGAGACAAGTGGGGTTGGTAAGTGCACAGGTTCTCCGGATCAATGGATGGGTGAGTAGGTGGGGCAGAAAGCAACTCTGCACAGACATGCAGGCAAGCTGGCAAGCATTTGGGATGGGTGAGCAACGAGGCAGGAAACACTTCTTCACACAAACATTTGTGGAAATCTGGAACTCTCTCGCCCAACAATCTGCTGAAGCTGGGGGTCAACCTCCCTGCATTGATCCACTGTAATTGTGAGGCCTCACCAGGGCCTGTTCTCCCCCAAAATCAACCCCCTCCCCACCCCGTCTCCACACCACTCATAAATGCTCTTTGGTCCTAGTTTTTAACCAATTCTTTCCCTCGTTCCCCCTTCTAGCCTGAATTCCAATGGCTATTCCTTTAATTAGGGCTCATTTTATAGGAACCGTCCATTACTGTACCCGCTGCCCTGTACACCTCCTCTCTGGTTTCTTTCAACAATGTCTTATAGATGGCTTCTGGGACATGGAGATTAAGGGGTTGATTCTCACCGGCTGCTAATGATAGGCAGTAAAAAATAGTACTGGGGAAATTAATGGGACTGAAAGTCGATAAATCTCCTGGACCTGATGGCCTGCAACCAAGGGTTTTGAAAGAGGTGGCTATAGAGATAATGTATGCATTGGTCATCATTTTCCAAAATTTTATAGATTCTGGAACGGTTCCCGCAGATTGGAAGGTTTGACATTGCATACTAATGAAATCAAACCAAACACACACCCTGACTGTGGAGACTAATGAAATCAAATCAAATACACACCCTGACTGTGCAGACTAATGAAATCAAACCAAATACACACCCTGACTGTGCAGACTAATGAAATCAAACCAAATACACACCCTGACTGTGGAGACTAATGAAATCAAACCAAATACACACCCTGACTGTGGAGACTAATGAAATCAAACCAAATACACACCCTGACTGTGGAGACTAATGAAATCAAACCAAATACTCATCCTGACTGTGGAGACTAATGAAATCAAACCAAATACTCACCCTGACTGTGGAGACCAATGAAATCAAACCAAATACACACCCTGACTGTGGAGACTAATGAAATCACACCAAATACTCATCCTGACTGTGGAGACTAATGAAATCGAACCAAATACACACCCTGACTGTGGAGACTAATGAAATCAAACCAAATACACACCCTGACTGTGGAGACTAATGAAATCAAACCAAATACACACCCTGACTGTGCAAACTAATGAAATCAAACCAAATACTCACCCTGACTGTGCAGACTAATGAAATCAAACCAAATACTCACCCTGACTGTGCAGACTAATGAAATCAAACCAAATACTCACCTGTAAGGGGTGGCCTGCGGCTCTGTGCTTAGCCTGGGTGCCAGTGCGGGGTTAGGCCTTGTTGCCTGTTCTGGTCTCCAGCCAGCCTGATAACACTAGACACCTGCGAGTGGTTCGACCCACTCGCCCTTACGGTTCTGACACTGGACTTAGGTGCGAGAGCAATAATGCAGAGAAAGACTCAGGTAGACCCGGTTGAATAGTGCGAAATGGAAAATCTTTATTGCATATTATTCAAGATTACGAGATACATGTCATAAGCACAGATTAATGACAGTACAATCTCACACACAGCTATGAAACTAATTTTAGGGAAACGAGGAGCGCACGACACATCGTAAAAGGGGACACACATTATAATTATCCTTAAAACTTAAACCCTCCCCTATCAATACCTGTCCTAATCTAGATTTGTAGGATCGAGACTCATGCTCACCACTCGTGATAACTCGGAGAATTCCAAAACTCTGCTCGGATGTTTTACCGCAGCACCTGACTATCCACGTGTTGATCAGGGGTCTCTGTACCCCACTTGTTTACTCGTTTCTGCTCCGGCTAGCAGGCTGGACCGTCTGCTGTCATGAAGATCTGTGTTGCCCTCGGAGTTCGGACACCACTCGAAAAAGAGTCTTCCTGTGCCCTACACCAGTTGCCTGTAGAACTCAAAGAAGGGTCTTCCTAGGCCAGTTGTGGAGTAGCCGATAAAATTCAAAGAAGTGTTTATTCGACTTACAAGCGCGGTCGGGGCTTACTGACCGTGGCGATGCGTATTGTCGTCTTCTTCTCTTCTCATCTCATCTCATCTCATCTCATCTCCTCTCGGGCCTTCGGTTCCAACACCGTTTACCGACTTCTCAGGATGGTGCGCCCGCTTCCAGGCCTCACAGCCTAGTTCTCCACAGATCTTCGCGGCAAGCCACGAGGTTGATCCTAGCGGATCAGAGTCCAGAGCCGTCAGGCAAGAGAATAAAAGTTCAGCAGCCTTCCAGCGAGTCAAAGCAGCAAGAGAGAGATGGACGGTTGTACCTTACAGTTATAGTGCTGTAATTCCTCTTTTCCCGCCCAATCTCAATGTCTATCTTTTGTCAGGTTTTTGGCGCTCAAACTTCTTGTATGGGGTGATCTCAGTCTTTAATGGGTTTCGGTGACACTTGTAACTGTCTGAGTACCCGTTAATATTTCTCCCATTGTGGAACTGGCTAGTAGTCTCCCTGGAGGGGTTTTGGGGCTTCCAAATGCTTGCTGTAAGTACCCGCAAACGGCTCTCTCATCGTAGAGCCGTGGGGATTTTGCATATTAATGTCTTTGGATGGGTCCTTGATCGCTCAGTACAATAGCCCTTGTTTGCACCTGGGAGACCGATTCCAGTATTTATGTTTAAAATGCAAACCCATCATGTCTTGTCAATTATCTCAAATGTGCTGAGTCCTGTACGATCTTGCACAAATGTTTATTGGAACGCCATCTTGTCTGCCCACTGAAAGTCTAGAACTTTCTGCCACGAGGCGTGGCGGCCATTTTACAGGCTGTTTGTGTCCGTTTTGAAACCTGACAGCATTCTGCTGAAATAAAGCTGTTTGTACGAAACTTTATGTCTCCTTCTTATTTTATAAAATCGCGATAATTTTGCGAATTCTACAGTCCCTCCTGTTGATGCGAATAACTCCGCTTATCGTATCAAAACATTGTGGTGAGCAATATTATCTGGATTCTCCATATCCAAAAATTCCCATAACTTAAAACTATCTGGGGTCTCCGTGTCGTCCTTATTTCCCAGGAAAATTACATTCTTATAACACCGTAGGCAGCATTTGCCTTTAACTTACACCGCGTGCATTTCCTTCCAGGTGTAACCAGGCCGATGCCTCTCGCACCACCTGCATATGCATATTTTTTATTCAAGGAAAAGAAAAACAACAACAACCAAACAATCATATTCAACAACACCAAATCAAAATAATCAAAACCAACTCTTAAACATGTAGAGTTCCAAACTTAATTACAGTTTCTGAGAAAAATCACAATCGATTACAACAATTCCGAGGCGCACGTGGAAAACTGGAGTGACGCCATTTTGTCCGTTTACGCGGTGCTTTCATCGTGCACGCGCACGTAACGTTCTCGCCACTCTCCCGTGTTTTCGTTCTTGGTGAGGCGTTTGCCTCTCTTACAATGCACGACCAATAAGTATATCACAATAAACACTTGGCATACAACTAAAATGTGGGAGGCTATTCTAATCCAGGAAGGTTCAGGGATCGGGACAATTCGCTGTTGTGCTACTTGAACTTCCGCCCTGGGTTTAAAACAGAAACTGCTGTCCCTCACCGGACACCGGCTACGGTTTCCATGTTGGTAGTGTTGCGCTGCAGTGGTAACACAATATGTTCCACCCCCGATGTATGCTACCTGCGGAGGCACATGATCTTGTGCCATTGCCTCCATGGTGCAATTCATGGGCTTGGCGCCAGCCGTTCTGAACCCGCACTGTGGTGTTAAAAAGGCATTCAAGTGCTGGGGACACAGTATTATGTGTGCTCCCCGGCCACGACAACCAGAGAGATCTGTACCTGTCATCGTTTGCTCCCAGCGGATGACGTAAGGTGGAACCGCTGCATAGCGAATGTGGGCTCCCCCCTGAATGACACCAATGTTCTCTACCCGATACACCGGGGCGGGCTTTGCTGTGTCGCCCAAAACTGGCATACGTAAAACTATACCCATGATGGTATGGTTTGATCGTCCGCAGTCCACGGGGACTGGGTATGCTTCTGAAGCTAGCCTGAGCTGGCACGGACTTAATGCGTTCTGAAAAGGGTGGAGCGCCTGCAGGTGTTTGTTACTTATCCAGGACGGGACCAAACCTTGTTTTAAATCCTCCAAATTACTGCAGCCCTCGCCCAGTAACCACGCCCCATAAAGCACGCATACCTCGTTCTGCGCAGCCTGATCGGACGCATTCCGATCTTCCCTAATCAGGGCATTTACCGTACGCGCATGTTTCTCTAGTTCAGCTATTATTTCTTTTAAATGGAGAGTCATGGCCTGGTCCTCGTGTAACCCAGACCCAACCACCTTATTTTCATCTGTGAGAATATTCTTTAATTGTGTTTTTAAGCCATTAATCTGGGTCTGCAGCTCCACGCTGTCTAGCGCGGTGACCACAGATGTACCTGTATTGAAAGCAGTGAACATGTCGTTCACAACACCCCTTCTTTGCCTCCCCACCTGACCCAAAACTTCATGTGGTGCGGTGTACAAACTTGTTTTATCAATTTCCGCGAAATCAAACTCATAAAATTGCCTAAACATCTTGGTCAACAGGACCTGATATAACTGTTCCGTCTCTTTGGGGCACCACTCCGGCAACCGCACCTCGGTGAGGTTTAAAATCACCGAGGCCACCGCGTAATGTACCCCCTGAAATAGTATCTGGTCTGTAGGGACCAATACCAAACCATTCCCGGGTCCCTTACTGGTTTTTGGGCACCCTTCTTCCTTAGCTAGAACCACCGGAATTGTGGGCGGGGCCTTGCGTGGGCGCGTAATGAGTTCAGTGGCATTTACCGGGATCGAAGAGTATGGCGCTCCGCACCCCCTGGTGCTCGCATCCCACCTCATCCCCTGCCCGTTATCCTGCCATTGATTGATGAAAAATATGGAGATGCCTTTGGGGCAAACGTGCTTTGACCCCCACATACATACATAAATTCCCTCATCCGGTTCCCACCATTTGT
Source organism: Squalus acanthias (assembly GCA_030390025.1). Classification (NCBI taxonomy): domain Eukaryota; kingdom Metazoa; phylum Chordata; class Chondrichthyes; order Squaliformes; family Squalidae; genus Squalus; species Squalus acanthias. The sequence goes on from CM059429.1 coordinate 92,600,326, forward strand.
CCCAACAGACTCTCACTTGTCCGTTTGTCCCCGTAATTGTCCGATGGGTATTATTACCCAGTCGCTCCCACTCGACTGAAGAGTTCCTCATGTTTTTGCTCAGCTTTCGCAGCCACCACCATCGGCTCAATGGGACATTCCCATTACAAGTCAAACAAATCCGTTTGCCGACGGTGACGCTGACTCTGGGTGCGATGATCCTCACTTTGGGGCACATTAAAGAAGTCTCTTTGTAGGCAAAACCCGATGTACTGGAATACTCAGTTGAATTCGTTCCCAGCCATCCTGGCCACCTTCCCTTGTGGAAATAAGTGGTGGTCTCCTCAGCCTCTCGCCTTCCGGTCCCATCCACCGCGATGGGGGCCGTGTCCCCGGAGCATCCAAACACCACGACATCCTTGGTGCGGCCTTGATAGGCCAATCCACATCCGGTTGCCGCGAGCACTACTAGAATTCGTTCCATCCTTCCTTGGTTCCTGTGATCAGATAGAATGAGGTAGCCAGCCTCCCAAGAGTCTCTGGCTTTTGTGAAGGGTGAGCGGGTCCCCTGACCTCGCCTCACGTAAGAAGACATGTGCACTGGATAGACTTTAACTATTCCTATTTCTAAAACTCCCATCATTTTACCATTTTCTGTTAAAAAAATTAAACTACAAACTTAACCTGATTTAAAACTATAAACTTACACTTATAAACTTATAAACTCAGCCTAAACTTAAACTGTACAGCGCCGCCCGTACTCAGGGCGGCCTACTCAAAGTCTGTGAAGGCGGCCACAAGCTTTTCCCAACGGTGGGAGGGCATTGACCCCTCCCTTTGATCTGCCGCAGCCTGTTGCTGCTGCGCTGTGACTGGGCTCTCCCTGGGCTGCCTTAGCCCTGGGCCTACGCTTAGGGACATACGGGGGACTTACCCACATCTTTCTGGGCTGGGGTTTCCGACTTGACCTACGGGGAACTACCGGGGGCAGGAACTCCAGGACTGACGGACCGGGTTTCGAGACTTCCACCGTGGCGACCCGTGGTCCCACCACAGTCGCTGGCTCCGCCTCCCCTGACTCCGCCTCCCTGAACTCGGGATCTGCAGCTTGTGGCACCGCCCTACTTGGCCCAGTAGGCGGCCCTTCACTCGCAGTCCCTACCTCCCTCGAAGGCAAGACGTTCAAGGCGGGCGGCTCGGGCTCTGAGGCTTCCATCGCCACGCCCTGTGGTCCCACCAGAGCGGCTGGCTCCGCCTCCCCTAGCTCCGCCCCCCTGCATTCGGGACCTGCAGCTTAGGCCTCCACCCTGTGTGGATCTCTATCTGCAGCCCCTGTCTCCCCTATACCTGAATCGGGGGCGACCCTTTCGTCCTCCGATTCCAGCTCCTCTTCGCTTGTGTCACTATCTTCGTTGAGCTCCTCGAGCTCTTCCTCATCTGACTCCCAACCCAAATAAAGGATCCTACATTTTGCTAGGATGTCCTCTCCCCTGATGCATGCTGCTTTGCCTGCCTGTGTGCCCTGTGGCCCTACCCGGGGCTGCGAGTCCCCACTCGCAGGTTTGGCCCCTGTGGTTGGCCCTTGTGCACCCGGCTTATACAGTTTGCACTGATTTACGTGGAACCACTTAGTGCGCCGGGGTACCTTTACGGCGTATACCATGGGACTCGCCTTATCTACAATGCTGTAGGGTCCCATATACAGTGGTTCCAGACTCCCTACTCTGGCATAGTTTCTGACCATGACCTGGTCTCCTACTTCCCACTCCCGCTTCTTGCGGGGTTCCAGCAACAGGCGATTGCCCTGATGCTGCCTTCCCATGTTCCCAGCCGTCTGCTCATAAACCTGCTTCAGGCGCTCCAAGAGGGTCTGGACGAACTTGTCCCTTTTCACCTCTTGGAGCTGATCCTCAGTGAGCACCGGGGCTAGTACATGGGTGGGGGTTCGCATGATCCTCCCAGTCATCACCTCGTGCGGGGAATACCCCGTACTTTTCGACTGACTGGCCCGGACCCCCATGAGGACTAAAGGCAGAACCTCCGCCCATTTTTGGGGCGAGTTCATAGTCTCTTTCCTCAATTTCTCCTTCAGGGTCCGGTTCATGCGTTCAACAATCCCGGATGACTGGGGATTGTGCGCTACGTGCCATTTCCCTTCAATGCCCAAAAGCATGAGGGTGTTCTGCATCACCTGGCCGGTGAAATGACTCCCTTGGTCTGACTCCACAAAACGGGGGAGTCCCCACCGCGAGAACACTTCCCGGACCAAGATTTTTGCAGTACCCAGTGCCGTAGCTGTTCTACAGGGGAAGGCTTCCACCCATTTGGAAAACACATCCACCAAGACGAGGCAGTATTTATAGCCTCCCTGGGTGGTGGGCAGGGGCCCTATATAGTCGATCTGTATCGACTGCCATGGTCCCTCCACCTTCCTGATGTGCCCCATGGGCACTTTCCTTTTCTGGGGGTCTGGGTTGTTTGCAGCGCACACGAGACAGCTTGCACAGAACTCACGGACCTGCTCCCTGAGTCCCGGCCACCATCCCGCTTGCTCTACCCGTTGCCAGGTAACCTCGGGCCCGGGGTGCCCTGCCCCCGGTCCCTCATGAGCCAACTGGAGGAATTCCCTCCTGTGCTGCTGCGGCACAACCCACTGCTCCTCGCGGAACAGCATGCCTTCCTTAACGGAGAGGGTTGCCGTACTGTACGGACCCTCTATCTGCTTGCCCTCAGCAATGGTTCTGAGAACTGCTTTTAGGGCGGGATCCTGGTTCTGGACGGTCTTAAGGTCTAGGGGCAATGCTACCCTGGTGTTCCCGGAATTCCCATCCCTGCCTTGGATCGCTGCCACGGGTCTGGGCCCATAGGGGTCCCAGGAAGTGTCGTTACGGGCACCCTCCCTGGCTAGCGCATCCGCCTGCTGGTTGCACTCCCCACGGGGCTCTGTGGAGGAGTGAGCCTTCACCTTATGGATGAAAATCTCCCCTTCCTCCCCTACTGCTGCTAGGATCTTTTCCAGCAAGGGCTTCACCGTTAAAAGTCGTCCGTCCGCGGAGGTGTATCCACGGCGGGACCAAATGGCCAGGTATTCCGTACACGAATTGCATGTGAACATACTGTCCAAGCAAATCGTGTATGGGGTTGGGAAAGTTTCTGGGTGGGTAACGACGTACACCACCGCAGACAGCTCAGCCTGCTGCGCGCTCATGGTGCTGGGGAGCTTAATCGCCAGGGCAAGGTTTGCCGCAGGGTCATAAACTCCGCACCCTGTGAGTCGTTCGCCAGCGGACACTGTGCTGGAACCATCAACATAAATTTCGCGCCCGGTGGGATGTATCCCGGCCCGCAAACCTATGTTGACTTCCCAGACCCCTTCCACCGAACACTGGTGGGCTGTACCGGGGTATACCAAATTGGCCGCAAGCCTGGGCTCGCAAAGACCTTTAATTCTAAGATCCATCTGGGAAAGGAGAAGGGTCCAGCGTGCAATTCGAACGCTGCTTACGGTCCCATCCTTAATCCTCCCATCTAGAAGCATCTTAGTTGGTGTGTGATGGGTGAGGAGAGTGATGGGAGAGAGCCCTGTGAAGATCGCTGATCATTTCACAGCCCAATGCGTGGCTAAAAGGTGCCTTTCGCAATTGGAGAAACTTCTCTCCACATCCGTTAACACCCTGGATAATAGACAACCGGCCTCAGCTTGCCGTGGCGCTCTTGGAGCAGCACAGCGCTCAAGCTGTCTCCGCTGGCAGCTACCTCCAGGAAAAACTCCTTCCCCCCATCTATGGCCCCTAAAGCTGGCGCGGTCTGCAAATCCCTTTTTAACTTCTCGAAGGCTGCCTGGCAGCACTCGTCCCAAGACCACTCCACTCCCTTATGGAGGAGTCGGAGCAGCGGCGCCGCTGTGGCTGCATAGTCTTCGATAAAATCCCTGCAGTAACCGGTCAGTCCCAAAAAGGACCTCACACCCCTTATGGTGTTGGGAATCGGTAACTCTTGCACCGACTCCCTCCTAGCCTTATCTATGGCTCTTTCCCCAGCGCGAATGGTCAGCCCCAGGAATTTTACTTCCTGCTGACCGATACGTGCTTTCTTAGGGTTCACTTTAAAACCCTTTCTCGCTAGCAGCTCCAATAACTCGGCCAGCAGTGGTCCATGCTCCTCCCTTGAGTCCGTAAATAGGAGCAAATCATCCACGTACTGCACTATCTGATTGGGCTGACTAAACTCCTTTAAAATTCCTGCCATACACTGGTGGAAAATACTGGGGCTGTTGTGGAAACCCTGTGGCAGACAGTTCCATGTGTACTGTTGTCCTTTGAAAGTAAAGGCAAACTTGTACTGGTCCTCTCGCCGCAGCGGGATGGACCAAAAACCGTTCGAGATATCCAGCACCGTGAACGTGGTCGCGGACGCTGGGATACTCCCTATTAGGTCAGCAACTGCTGCTACCGTGGGCGCGCAGACGGGAATGTTACTTTTAAGGACTCTGTAGTCCACCGTGGCCCTCCACGAATTATCCGGCTTCCTAACCGGCCATAATGGGGAGTTCACGTGTGTGGCTATCGGCCTCAACACGCCCTGCTGCACCAAGGAGGACATTGCTGTCTCCATATCAGGTTCTGCTTCTTTGGGGAAGTTATACTGCTTTTGGGACCGGGTCATGGGGTCCCCATCTACGCTGACCTCAAACCCGGTAACCCTCCCACAATCGTGCTTGTGGGTTGCAAACGCGTGCATATTATCTGACACGTACATTTGCATGTCCGTTGGGACATCCGCGACCATAAGCCCGAGGTCGTAGCCTCCGGATGGCTTCATGGTACACAGGGCCCCTTTACCTTCCTCCCCCGGGATTACCACTACCTCGCCTTTTCCACCCTTAGCTCCACAGAGACAGTGATTCCTGAGGTCCACGAGGATCCCGTGCCCCGATAGGAGATCTGATCCGAGGATGCCTCTCCCACCCCCCTCTTGCCATTTCATCAGTATGCACTTCCACGTGGTGTGGAGTGCTCCTAAATGAATGGATAGCGGAATGGAGAACACGCCAGCCTGCTCTTTTCCCGTAAACCCCGTTAATGTGTATGGGACCTTGGTAGATAGCGATGAGTCAAAAGGGCTATCCGTATGAATCACGGTGCATGAAGCTCCCGTGTCCAACAAATAACTAGCCTTCTGCTTTTCTACCTCCATCTCCACCAGGGGTCGCTTCCACGCATCATAGCTGAGCGGACACAGGTAGACGAGCTGTGCGGGCTCTAGCCATTGGGTACTGTTGGACGGGGCTGCGGCATCTGCGGGGCCGGTAGCGACTGCCACCCTTCCTTGCGAAATCATGAGGGTGCGCATGGCTCCCAACATTGATTCGATCGCATCGGGATGGATAGGTGCACCAGCTCCCCTATCAGAGACAGGCGCCTGGGCTCGGACTGCGGGATTTTTATCCCTGGACTCCTTCCAAGGATTCCTGCAGTTCTTGCGCCAGTGCCCTGTCTTTCCACATCCGAAACAAGCATTACTGGCCTGTGGGACGCGATTTCCCTCCTGATGCCACTCCTTTTGAGCCGGGGCTGTGGGCCGCGCCTCATGCACCTTTCCCTTAAGGGGACGTGCTCCCGCACTCCTGGTATTACGGTACCCTACCGTGAGTCGATTTAGGACCGACTCCTCTGTTGTGGCGGGGTTAGTGGGATCAAACCACGCTTTGGCCTGCTCCCTGACAGCTGGCAAACTTAGCTACCACACACCTGAGCCAATGAGTTAAACCGACACCGTCTATGCGGTGACGCGCTGGCGCGCCTGGGCAGCTACGTTGATATACTGGCCACAGCCTGTCGGCGAAAACCTTCGGGGGTTCTCCCTCCATCTGCACTGTTTGTCCCAATCTAACGAACAGACCTTCATCGTCCGCCCCCAACACTTCCAGGACCTCGTCCCTCAATTCCCCATAGGTATTATTTCCCCTGTTGCTCTCGTCTGAGAGACACTGAAGGATCGAGCTGTCTAATGAGAACAACAGCATTTTTGCTTTTTCCCCATCGTCGCAGCCGTTAATGGCTGCGGTTTGCTCTACCTCCCTGAAATGTACGGGAGGGTCGTCTGACTCGGACAGCTTCCATACGTGACTGATCATAGCCCTCAGCTGGTGTGAGCTGTGAGGCAACACAAGCTGGTTGAGGGGATCCCCCTCTGCCCCACCGTCTCTGTTCGGGCCCCTCTTGATACCCGTGACCGGACACAACGGTCCCGGCTTGACTTCTACCTCAGAGGGCTCTTCCTCTACTTCTACCACTTCCTTCCTTACCCAGGTTGCCGAATAGCTGGGTGGCGCGGAGGGCACAGTGGCAAATACCTCCTCTGTTGCGTTCGGTGGGGATTTCTGTAATTCCCCACCCACCAGCGGTTGGTGTGCTGACGGGCTGATAAGGCACACCATGCCATGCGCTTTATTCAGGGCCTCTTTAAGGTTCCCTATCTCTCTTTGGCAGACGCTGTGATCGGCCCCCTGATGTTTATCCTCGAGGGCCATCTTATATGCCGCCCTAACCCCCGTTAAGCTCTCTTCCTGGGCTTTTATTTGGGCAGCTAGGCGGGCACATCGTTCCTTTATTCTGCCCTCATTTAACTTTGCCTCAGTGACCTGGCACTCGAGGTAATCTATTTTCACCTCATGGTGGTTGGCGACTAACTGGCGTTCTTGATGCAACGCATTTAAAGACGCGATGAGCTGCTGCCCCCCCGCGACCTTCTCGTCCATTTCCACCTCTAAACCCTTGATCTGCGCTGCCTGCGCTAAGATGACCTGGTCCGAAAGCTGGACTTGTCTTTTATAGCACATCAGACAGACCGCTTTCTCGACTGTTTTTTTATGTTCCTTGCTACCTGTCCACCTCACGGCTACCTCTAGTGGACGCTTATCCACCAGCAGGTCACTTATCCATTTCTTAGTCAAATTCACTTTTCCAAACACATAATCTGCTATTCTCTCTTCCATAACATTTCGCCCATTCATACCAGGGTCTAACACATTATTTTCTCGCTGCCAGTGTCCCTTCGTGGTCACCATTATCTGTAAGGGGTGACCTGCGGCTCTGTGCTTAGCCTGAGTGCTAGTGCGGGGTTAGGCCTTGTTGCCTGTTCTGGTCTCCAGCCAGCCTGGTAACACAAGACACCTGTGAGTGGTTCGACCCACTCGCCCTTACGGTTCTGACACTGGACTTAGGTGCGAGAGCAATAATGCAGAGAAAGACTCAGGTAGACCCGGTTGAATAGTGCGAAATGGAAAATCTTTATTGCATATTATTCAAGATTACGAGATACTTGTCATAAGCACAGATTAATGACAGTACAATCTCACACACAGTTATGAAACTAATTTTAGGGAAACGAGGAGCGCACGACACATCGTAAAAGGGGACACACATTATAATTATCCTTAAAACTTAAACCCTCCCCTATCAATACCTGTCCTAATCTAGATTTGTAGGATCGAGACTCATGCTCACCACTCGTGATAACTCGGAGAATTCCAAAACTCTGCTCGGATGTTTTACCGCAGCACCTGACTATCCACGTGTTGATCAGGGGTCTCTGTACCCCACTTGTTTACTCGTTTCTGCTCCGGCTAGCAGGCTGGACCGTCTGCTGTCATGAAGATCTGTGTTGCCCTCGGAGTTCGGACACCACTCGAAAAAGAGTCTTCCTGTGCCCTACACCAGTTGCCTGTAGAACTCAAAGAAGGGTCTTCCTAGGCCAGTTGTGGAGTAGCCGATAAAATTCAAAGAAGTGTTTATTCGACTTACAAGCGCGGTCGGGGCTTACTGACCGTGGCGATGCGTATTGTCGTCTTCTTCTCTTCTCATCTCATCTCATCTCATCTCATCTCCTCTCGGGCCTTCGGTTCCAACACCGTTTACCGACTTCTCAGGATGGTGCGCCCGCTTCCAGGCCTCACAGCCCAGTTCTCCACAGATCTTCGCGGCAAGCCACGAGGTTGATCCTAGCGGATCAGAGTCCAGAGCCGTCAGGCAAGAGAATAAAAGTTCAGCAGCCTTCCAGCGAGTCAAAGCAGCAAGAGAGAGATGGACGGTTGTACCTTACAGTTATAGTGCTGTAATTCCTCTTTTCCCGCCCAATCTCAATGTCTATCTTTTGTCAGGTTTTTGGCGCTCAAACTTCTTGTATGGGGTGATCTCAGTCTTTAATGGGTTTCGGTGACACTTGTAACTGTCTGAGTACCCGTTAATATTTCTCCCATTGTGGAACCGGCTAGTAGTCTCCCTGGAGGGGTTTTGGGGCTTCCAAATGCTTGCTGTAAGTACCCGCAAACGGCTCTCTCATCGTAGAGCCGTGGGGATTTTGCATATTAATGTCATTGGATGGGTCCTTGATCGCTCAGTACAATAGCCCTTGTTTGCACCTGGGAGACCGATTCCAGTATTTATGTTTAAAATGCAAACCCATCATGTCTTGTCAATTATCTCAAATGTGCTGAGTCCTGTACGATCTTGCACAAATGTTTATTGGAACGCCATCTTGTCTGCCCACTGAAAGTCTAGAAATTTCTGCCACGAGGCGTGGCGGCCATTTTACAGGCTGTTGTGTCCGTTTTGAAACCTGACAGCATTCTGCTGAAATAAAGCTGTTTGTACGAAACTTTATGTCTCCTTCTTATTTTATAAAATCGCGATAATTTTGCGAATTCTACAGACCCTGACTGTGGAGACTAATGAAATTAAATCAAATACACACCCTGACTGTGGAGACGAATGAAATCAAACCAAATACACACCCTGACTGTGCAAAATAATGAAATCAAACCAAATACTCACCCTGACTGTGCAGACTAATGAAATCACACCAAATACACACCCTGACTGTGCAGACTAATGAAATCACACCAAATACACACCCTGACTGTGGAGACCAATGAAATCTAACCAATTATCACCCTGACTTTGGAGACTAATGAAATCAAACCAAATACACACCCTGACTGTGCAAAATAATGAAATCAAACCAAATACTCACCCTGACTGTGCAGACTAATGAAATAAAAACAAATACTCACCCTGACTGTGCAGACTAATGAAATAAAACCAAATACTCACCCTGACTGTGCAGACTAATGAAATCAAACCAAATACTCACCCTGACTGTGCAAACTAATGAAATCAAACCAAATACTCACCCTGACTGTGCAAACAAATGAAATCAAACCAAATACACACCCTGACTGTGGAGATGAATGAAATCAGACCAAATACACACCCTGACTGTGGAGACTAATGAAATCAAACCAAATACTCACCCTGACTGTGGAGACTAATGAAATCAAACCAAATACTCACCCTGACTGTGGAGACTAATGAAATCAAACCAAATACTCACCCTGACTGTGGAGACGAATGAAATCAAACCAAATACTCACCCTGACTGTGGAGACTAATGAAATCAAACCAAATACTCACCCTGACTGTGGAGACTAATGAAATCAAACCAAATACTCACCCTGACTGTGGAGACTAATGAAATCAAACCAAATACTCACCCTGACTGTGGAGACTAATGAAATCAAACCAAATACACACCCTGACTGTGGAGACTAATGAAATCAAACCAAATACACACCCTGACTGTGGAGACTAATGAAATCAAACCAAATACACACCCTGACTGTGGAGACTAATGAAATCAAACCAAATACTCACCCTGACTGTGGAGACTAATGAAATCAAACCAAATACACACCCTGACTGTGGAGACTAATGAAATCAAACCAAATACACACCCTGACTGTGGAGACAAATGAAATCAAACCAAATACTCACCCTGACTGTGGAGACTAATGAAATCAAACCAAATACTCACCCTGACTGTGGAGAGTAATGAAATCAAACCAAATACTCACCCTGACTGTGGAGACTAATGAAATCAAACCAAATACACACCCTGACTGTGGAGACTAATGAAATTACACCAAATACACACCCTGACTGTGGAGACTAATGAAATCAAACCAAATACACACCCTGACTGTGGAGACTAATGAAATCAAACCAAATACACACCCTGACTGTGGAGACTAATGAAATCAAACCAAATACACACCCTGACTGTGGAGACTAATGAAATCAAACCAAATACTCACCCTGACTGTGGAGACTAATGAAATCAAACCAAATACACAACCTGACTGTGGAGACTAATGAAATCAAACCAAATACACACCCTGTCTGTGGAGACCAATGAAATCAAACCAAATACACACCCTGACTGTGGAGACCAATGAAATCAAACCAAATACTCACCCTGACTGTGGGGACTAATGAAATCAAACCAAATACACACCCTGACTGTGCAGACTAATGAAATCAAACCAAATACACACCCTGACTGTGGAGACCAATGAAATCAAACCAAATACACACCCTCACTGTGGAGACTAATGAAATAAAACCAAATACACACCCTCACTGTGGAGACTAATGAAATCAAACCAAATACACACCCTGACTGTGGAGACCAATGAAATCAAACCAAATACACACCCTGACTGTGGAGACCAATGAAATCAAACCAAATACTCACCCTGACTGTGGAGACTAATGAAATCAAACCAAATACACACCCTGACTGTGCAGACTAATGAAATCAAACCAAATACACACCCTGACTGTGGAGACTAATGAAATCAAACCAAATACACACCCTGACTGTGGAGAATAATGAAATAAAACCAAATACACACCCTGACTGTGGAGACTAATGAAATCAAACCAAATACACACCCTGACTGTGGAGACAATGAAATCAAACCAAATACACACCCTGACTGTGGAGACAAATGAAATCAAACCAAATACTCACCCTGACTGTGGAGACTAATGAAATCAAACCAAATACACACCCTGACTGTGGAGACTAATGAAATCAAACCAAATACTCACCCTGACTGTGGAGACTAATGAAATCAAACCAAATACTTACCCTGACTGTGGAGACAAATGAAATCAAACCAAATACACACCCTGACTGTGGAGACTAATGAAATCAAACCAAATACACACCCTGACTGTGGAGACTAATGAAATCAAACCAAATACTCACCCTGACTGTGGAGACTAATGAAATCAAACCAAATACTCACCCTGACTGTGGAGACTAATGAAATCAAACCAAATACACACCCTGACTGTGGAGACTAATGAAATCAAACCAAATACTCACCCTGACTGTGGAGACTAATGAAATCAAACCAAATACTCACCCTGACTGTGGAGACTAATGAAATCAAACCAAATACACACCCTGACTGTGGAGACTAATGAAATCAAACCAAATACTCACCCTGACTGTGGAGACTAATGAAATCAAACCAAATACTCACCCTGACTGTGGAGACTAATGAAATCAAACCAAATACTCACCCTGACTGTGGAGACTAATGAAATCAAACCAAATACACACCCTGACTGTGGAGACTAATGAAATCAAACCAAATACACACCCTGACTGTGGAGACTAATGAAATCAAACCAAATACTCACCCTGACTGTGGAGACTAATGAAATCAAACCAAATACACACCCTGACTGTGGAGACTAATGAAATCAAACAAAGAACTCACCCTGAATGTGGAGACTAATTAAATCAAACCAAGTACACACCCTGACTGTGGAGACTAATGAAATAAAACCAAATACACACACTGACCGTGGAGACTAATGAAATCAAACCAAATACTCACCCTGACTGTGCAGACTAATGAAATCACACCAAATACACACCCTGACTGTGGAGACTAATGAAATCAAACCAAATACACAACCTGACTCTGGAGACTAATGAAATCAAACCAAATACTCACCCTGACTGTGGAGACTAATGAAATCAAACCAAATACACACCCTGACTGCAAACTAATGAAATCAAACCAAATACACACCCTGACTGTGGAGACTAATGAAATCAAACCAAATACACACCCTGACTGTGGAGACGAATGAAATCAAATCCAATACTCACCCTGACTGCAAACTAATGAAATCAAACCAAATACACACCCTGACTGTGGAGACTAATGAAATCAAACCAAATACACACCCTGACTGTGGAGACTAATGAAATGAAACCAAATACACAACCTGACCCTGGAGACTAATGAAATCAAACCAAATACTCACCCTGACTGCAAACTAATGAAATCAAACCAAATACACACACTGACTGTGGAGACTAATGAAATCAAACCAAATACACACCCTGACTGTGGAGACTAATGAAATCAAACCAAATACACACCCTGACTGTGGAGACTAATGAAATCAAACCAAATACACACCCTGACTGCAAACTAATGAAATCAAACCAAATACACACCCTGACTGTGGAGACTAATGAAATCAAACCAAATACACACCCTGACTGTGGAGACTAATGAAATCAAACCAAATACTCACCCTGACTGTGGAGACTAATGAAATCAAACCAAATACACACCCTGACTGTGGAGACTAATGAAATCAAACCAAATACACACCCTGACTGTGGAGACTAATGAAATCAAACCAAATACTCACCCTGACTGTGCAGACCAATAAAATCAAACCAAATACTCACCCTGACTGTGGAGACTAATGAAATCAAACCAAATACTCACCCTGACTGTGGAGACTAATGAAATCAAACCAAATACTCACCCTGACTGTGGGACTAATGAAATAAAACCAAATACACACCCTGACTGTGCAGACTAATGAAATCAAACCAAATACTCACCCTGACTGTGGAGACTAATGAAATAAAACCAAATACACACACTGACCGTGGAGACTAATGAAATCAAACCAAATACTCACCCTGACTGTGCAGACTAATGAAATCAAACCAAATACACACCCTGACTGTGGAGACTAATGAAATCAAACCAAATACTCACCCTGACTGTGCAAACTAATGAAATCAAACCAAATACACACCCTGACTGTGGAGACTAATGAAATCAAACCAAATACTCACCCTGACTGTGGAGACTAATGAAATCAAACCAAATACACACCCTGACTGTGGAGACGAATGAAATCAAATCAAATACTCACCCTGACTGCAAACTAATGAAATCAAACCAAATACACACCCTGACTGTGGAGACTAATGAAATCAAACCAAATACACACCCTGACTGTGGAGACTAATGAAATCAAACCAAATACTCACCCTGACTGTGGAGACTAATGAAATCAAACCAAATACACACCCTGACTGTGGAGACTAATGAAATCAAACCAAATACACACCCTGACTGTGGAGACTAATGAAATCAAACCAAATACACACCCTGACTGTGGAGACTAATGAAATCAAACCAAATACACACCCTGACTGTGGAGACTAATGAAATCAAACCAAATACACACCCTGACTGTGGAGACTAATGAAATCAAACCAAATACACACCCTGACTGTGGAGACTAATGAAATCAAACCAAATACTCACCCTGACTGTGCAGACTAATGAAATCAAACCAAATACACACCCTGACTGTGGAGACTAATGAAATCAAACCAAATACACACCCTGACTGTGGAGACTAATGAAATCAAACCAAATACTCACCCTGACTGTGGAGACTAATGAAATCAAACCAAATACACACCCTGACTGTGGAGACTAATGAAATCAAACCAAATACTCACCCTGACTGTGGAGACTAATGAAATCAAACCAAATACTCACCCTGACTGTGGAGACTAATGAAATCAAACCAAATACACACCCTGACTGTGGAGACTAATGAAATCAAACCAAATACACACCCTGACTGTGGAGACTAATGAAATCAAACCAAATACACACCCTGACTGTGGAGACTAATGAAATCAAACCAAATACACACCCTGACTGTGGAGACTAATGAAATCAAACCAAATACACACCCTGACTGTGGAGACTAATGAAATCAAACCAAATACACACCCTGACTGTGGAGACTAATGAAATCAAACCAAATACACACCCTGACTGTGGAGACTAATGAAATCAAACCAAATACACACCCTGACTGTGGAGACTAATGAAATCAAACCAAATACTCACCCTGACTGTGGAGACTAATGAAATCAAACCAAATACACACCCTGACTGTGGCAGACTAATGAAATCAAACCAAATACACACCCTGACTGTGGAGACTAATGAAATCAAACCAAATACACACCCTGACTGTGGAGACTAATGAAATCAAACCAAATACTCACCCTGACTGTGGAGACTAATGAAATCAAACCAAATACTCACCCTGACTGTGGAGACTAATGAAATCAAACCAAATACACACCCTGACTGTGGAGACTAATGAAATCAAACCAAATACACACCCTGACTGTGGAGACTAATGAAATCAAACCAAATACACACCCTGACTGTGGAGACTAATGAAATCAAACCAAATACACACCCTGACTGTGGAGACTAATGAAATCAAACCAAATACACACCCTGACTGTGGAGACTAATGAAATCAAACCAAATACTCACCCTGACTGTGGAGACTAATGAAATCAAACCAAATACTCACCCTGACTGTGGAGACTAATGAAATCAAACCAAATACACACCCTGACTGTGGAGACTAATGAAATCAAACCAAATACTCACCCTGACTGTGGAGACTAATGAAATCAAACCAAATACACACCCTGACTGTGGAGACTAATGAAATCAAACCAAATACTCACCCTGACTGTGGAGACTAATGAAATCAAACCAAATACACACCCTGACTGTGGAGACTAATGAAATCAAACCAAATACACACCCTGACTGTGGAGACTAATGAAATCAAACCAAATACTCACCCTGACTGTGGAGACTAATGAAATCAAACCAAATACACACCCTGACTGTGGAGACTAATGAAATCAAACCAAATACACACCCTGACTGTGGAGACTAATGAAATCAAACCAAATACTCACCCTGACTGTGGAGACTAATGAAATCAAACCAAATACACACCCTGACTGTGGAGACTAATGAAATCAAACCAAATACTCACCCTGACTGTGGAGACTAATGAAATCAAACCAAATACACACCCTGACTGTGGAGACTAATGAAATCAAACCAAATACACACCCTGACTGTGGAGACTAATGAAATCAAACCAAATACTCACCCTGACTGTGGAGACTAATGAAATCAAACCAAATACTCACCCTGACTGTGGAGACTAATGAAATCAAACCAAATACACACCCTGACTGTGGAGACTAATGAAATCAAACCAAATACTCACCCTGACTGTGGAGACTAATGAAATCAAACCAAATACACACCCTGACTGTGGAGACTAATGAAATCAAACCAAATACTCACCCTGACTGTGGAGACTAATGAAATCAAACCAAATACACACCCTGACTGTGGAGACTAATGAAATCAAACCAAATACTCACCCTGACTGTGGAGACTAATGAAATCAAACCAAATACACACCCTGACTGTGGAGACTAATGAAATCAAACCAAATACACACCCTGACTGTGGAGACTAATGAAATCAAACCAAATACACACCCTGACTGTGGAGACTAATGAAATCAAACCAAATACACACCCTGACTGTGGAGACTAATGAAATCAAACCAAATACACACCCTGACTGTGGAGACTAATGAAATCAAACCAAATACTCACCCTGACTGTGGAGACTAATGAAATCAAACCAAATACACACCCTGACTGTGGAGACTAATGAAATCAAACCAAATACTCACCCTGACTGTGGAGACTAATGAAATCAAACCAAATACTCACCCTGACTGTGGAGACTAATGAAATCAAACCAAATACTCACCCTGACTGTGGAGACTAATGAAATCAAACCAAATACACACCCTGACTGTGGAGACTAATGAAATCAAACCAAATACACACCCTGACTGTGGAGACTAATGAAATCAAACCAAATACACACCCTGACTGTGGAGACTAATGAAATCAAACCAAATACTCACCCTGACTGTGGAGACTAATGAAATCAAACCAAATACTCACCCTGACTGTGGAGACTAATGAAATCAAACCAAATACACACCCTGACTGTGGAGACTAATGAAATCAAACCAAATACACACCCTGACTGTGGAGACTAATGAAATCAAACCAAATACACACCCTGACTGTGGAGACTAATGAAATCAAACCAAATACTCACCCTGACTGTGGAGACTAATGAAATCAAACCAAATACTCACCCTGACTGTGGAGACTAATGAAATCAAACCAAATACACACCCTGACTGTGGAGACTAATGAAATCAAACCAAATACACACCCTGACTGTGGAGACTAATGAAATCAAACCAAATACACACCCTGACTGTGGAGACTAATGAAATCAAACCAAATACACACCCTGACTGTGGAGACTAATGAAATCAAACCAAATACTCACCCTGACTGTGGAGACTAATGAAATCAAACCAAATACACACCCTGACTGTGGAGACTAATGAAATCAAACCAAATACACACCCTGACTGTGGAGACTAATGAAATCAAACCAAATACTCACCCTGACTGTGGAGACTAATGAAATCAAACCAAATACACACCCTGACTGTGGAGACTAATGAAATCAAACCAAATACACACCCTGACTGTGGAGACTAATGAAATCAAACCAAATACACACCCTGACTGTGGAGACTAATGAAATCAAACCAAATACACACCCTGACTGTGGAGACTAATGAAATCAAACCAAATACTCACCCTGACTGTGGAGACTAATGAAATCAAACCAAATACACACCCTGACTGTGGAGACTAATGAAATCAAACCAAATACACACCCTGACTGTGGAGACTAATGAAATCAAACCAAATACACACCCTGACTGTGGAGACTAATGAAATCAAACCAAATACACACCCTGACTGTGGAGACTAATGAAATCAAACCAAATACACACCCTGACTGTGGAGACTAATGAAATCAAACCAAATACACACCCTGACTGTGGAGACTAATGAAATCAAACCAAATACTCACCCTGACTGTGAGACTAATGAAATCAAACCAAATACACACCCTGACTGTGGAGACTAATGAAATCAAACCAAATACTCACCCTGACTGTGGAGACTAATGAAATCAAACCAAATACACACCCTGACTGTGGAGACTAATGAAATCAAACCAAATACACACCCTGACTGTGGAGACTAATGAAATCAAACCAAATACACACCCTGACTGTGGAGACTAATGAAATCAAACCAAATACACACCCTGACTGTGGAGACTAATGAAATCAAACCAAATACACACCCTGACTGTGGAGACTAATGAAATCAAACCAAATACTCACCCTGACTGTGGAGACTAATGAAATCAAACCAAATACTCACCCTGACTGTGGAGACTAATGAAATCAAACCAAATACTCACCCTGACTGTGGAGACTAATGAAATCAAACCAAATACACACCCTGACTGTGGAGACTAATGAAATCAAACCAAATACACACCCTGACTGTGGAGACTAATGAAATCAAACCAAATACACACCCTGACTGTGGAGACTAATGAAATCAAACCAAATACACACCCTGACTGTGCAGACTAATGAAATCAAACCAAATACACACCCTGACTGTGGAGACTAATGAAATCAAACCAAATACACACCCTGACTGTGGAGACTAATGAAATCAAACCAAATACACACCCTGACTGTGGAGACTAATGAAATCAAACCAAATACTCACCCTGACTGTGGAGACTAATGAAATCAAACCAAATACACACCCTGACTGTGGAGACTAATGAAATCAAACCAAATACACACCCTGACTGTGGAGACTAATGAAATCAAACCAAATACACACCCTGACTGTGGAGACTAATGAAATCAAACCAAATACTCACCCTGACTGTGGAGACTAATGAAATCAAACCAAATACACACCCTGACTGTGGAGACTAATGAAATCAAACCAAATACACACCCTGACTGTGGAGACTAATGAAATCAAACCAAATACACACCCTGACTGTGGAGACTAATGAAATCAAACCAAATACTCACCCTGACTGTGGAGACTAATGAAATCAAACCAAATACACACCCTGACTGTGGAGACTAATGAAATCAAACCAAATACACACCCTGACTGTGGAGACTAATGAAATCAAACCAAATACTCACCCTGACTGTGCAGACCAATGAAATCAAACCAAATACTCACCCTGACTGTGGAGACTAATGAAATCAAACCAAATACTCACCCTGACTGTGGAGACTAATGAAATCAAACCAAATACACACCCTGACTGTGCAGACTAATGAAATCAAACCAAATACTCACCCTGACTGTGGAGACTAATGAAATCAAACCAAATACACACCCTGACTGTGCAGACTAATGAAATCAAACCAAATACTCACCCTGACTGTGGAGACTAATGAAATCAAACCAAATACACACCCTGACTGTGGAGACTAATGAAATCAAACCAAATACTCACCCTGACTGTGGAGACTAATGAAATCAAACCAAATACACACCCTGACTGTGGAGACTAATGAAATCAAACCAAATACACACCCTGACTGTGGAGACTAATGAAATCAAACCAAATACTCACCCTGACTGTGGAGACTAATGAAATCAAACCAAATACACACCCTGACTGTGCAGACTAATGAAATCAAACCAAATACACACCCTGACTGTGGAGACTAATGAAATCAAACCAAATACACACCCTGACTGTGGAGACTAATGAAATCAAACCAAATACACACCCTGACTGTGGAGACTAATGAAATCAAACCAAATACACACCCTGACTGCAGAACTAATGAAATCAAACCAAATACACACCCTGACTGTGGAGACTAATGAAATCAAACCAAATACACACCCTGACTGTGGAGACTAATGAAATCAAACCAAATACACAACCTGACCCTGGAGACTAATGAAATCAAACCAAATACTCACCCTGACTGTGGAGACTAATGAAATCAAACCAAATACACACCCTGACTGCAAACTAATGAAATCAAACCAAATACACACCCTGACTGTGGAGACTAATGAAATCAAACCAAATACACACCCTGACTGTGGAGACTAATGAAATCAAACCAAATACACACCCTGACTGTGGAGACTAATGAAATCAAACCAAATACTCACCCTGACTGTGGAGACTAATGAAATCAAACCAAATACACACCCTGACTGTGGAGACTAATGAAATCAAACCAAATACACACCCTGACTGTGGAGACTAATGAAATCAAACCAAATACACACCCTGACTGTGGAGACTAATGAAATCAAACCAAATACACACCCTGACTGTGGAGACTAATGAAATCAAACCAAATACACACCCTGACTGTGGAGACTAATGAAATCAAACCAAATACTCACCCTGACTGTGGAGACTAATGAAATCAAACCAAATACACACCCTGACTGTGGAGACTAATGAAATCAAACCAAATACACACCCTGACTGTGGAGACTAATGAAATCAAACCAAATACACACCCTGACTGTGGAGACTAATGAAATCAAACCAAATACACACCCTGACTGTGGAGACTAATGAAATCAAACCAAATACTCACCCTGACTGTGGAGACTAATGAAATCAAACCAAATACTCACCCTGACTGTGGAGACTAATGAAATCAAACCAAATACACACCCTGACTGTGGAGACTAATGAAATCAAACCAAATACTCACCCTGACTGTGGAGACTAATGAAATCAAACCAAATACACACCCTGACTGTGGAGACTAATGAAATCAAACCAAATACACACCCTGACTGTGGAGACTAATGAAATCAAACCAAATACACACCCTGACTGTGGAGACTAATGAAATCAAACCAAATACTCACCCTGACTGTGGAGACTAATGAAATCAAACCAAATACACACCCTGACTGTGGAGACTAATGAAATCAAACCAAATACACACCCTGACTGTGGAGACTAATGAAATCAAACCAAATACACACCCTGACTGTGGAGACTAATGAAATCAAACCAAATACTCACCCTGACTGTGGAGACTAATGAAATCAAACCAAATACACACCCTGACTGTGGAGACTAATGAAATCAAACCAAATACTCACCCTGACTGTGGAGACTAATGAAATCAAACCAAATACACACCCTGACTGTGGAGACTAATGAAATCAAACCAAATACACACCCTGACTGTGGAGACTAATGAAATCAAACCAAATACTCACCCTGACTGTGGAGACTAATGAAATCAAACCAAATACACACCCTGACTGTGGAGACTAATGAAATCAAACCAAATACTCACCCTGACTGTGGAGACTAATGAAATCAAACCAAATACACACCCTGACTGTGGAGACTAATGAAATCAAACCAAATACACACCCTGACTGTGGAGACTAATGAAATCAAACCAAATACTCACCCTGACTGTGGAGACTAATGAAATCAAACCAAATACACACCCTGACTGTGGAGACTAATGAAATCAAACCAAATACTCACCCTGACTGTGGAGACTAATGAAATCAAACCAAATACACACCCTGACTGTGGAGACTAATGAAATCAAACCAAATACACACCCTGACTGTGGAGACTAATGAAATCAAACCAAATACTCACCCTGACTGTGGAGACTAATGAAATCAAACCAAATACACACCCTGACTGTGGAGACTAATGAAATCAAACCAAATACACACCCTGACTGTGGCAGACTAATGAAATCAAACCAAATACACACCCTGACTGTGGAGACTAATGAAATCAAACCAAATACACACCCTGACTGTGGAGACTAATGAAATCAAACCAAATACACACCCTGACTGTGGAGACTAATGAAATCAAACCAAATACTCACCCTGACTGTGGAGACTAATGAAATCAAACCAAATACACACCCTGACTGTGGAGACTAATGAAATCAAACCAAATACACACCCTGACTGTGGAGACTAATGAAATCAAACCAAATACTCACCCTGACTGTGGAGACTAATGAAATCAAACCAAATACACACCCTGACTGTGGAGACTAATGAAATCAAACCAAATACTCACCCTGACTGTGGAGACTAATGAAATCAAACCAAATACACACCCTGACTGTGGAGACTAATGAAATCAAACCAAATACTCACCCTGACTGTGGAGACTAATGAAATCAAACCAAATACTCACCCTGACTGTGGAGACTAATGAAATCAAACCAAATACACACCCTGACTGTGGAGACTAATGAAATCAAACCAAATACACACCCTGACTGTGGAGACTAATGAAATCAAACCAAATACACACCCTGACTGTGGAGACTAATGAAATCAAACCAAATACACACCCTGACTGTGGAGACTAATGAAATCAAACCAAATACACACCCTGACTGTGGAGACTAATGAAATCAAACCAAATACACACCCTGACTGTGGAGACTAATGAAATCAAACCAAATACACACCCTGACTGTGGAGACTAATGAAATCAAACCAAATACACACCCTGACTGTGGAGACTAATGAAATCAAACCAAATACTCACCCTGACTGTGGAGACTAATGAAATCAAACCAAATACACACCCTGACTGTGGAGACTAATGAAATCAAACCAAATACACACCCTGACTGTGGAGACTAATGAAATCAAACCAAATACACACCCTGACTGTGGAGACTAATGAAATCAAACCAAATACACACCCTGACTGTGGAGACTAATGAAATCAAACCAAATACACACCCTGACTGTGAGACTAATGAAATCAAACCAAATACTCACCCTGACTGTGGAGACTAATGAAATCAAACCAAATACTCACCCTGACTGTGGAGACTAATGAAATCAAACCAAATACACACCCTGACTGTGGAGACTAATGAAATCAAACCAAATACACACCCTGACTGTGGAGACTAATGAAATCAAACCAAATACACACCCTGACTGTGGAGACTAATGAAATCAAACCAAATACACACCCTGACTGTGGAGACTAATGAAATCAAACCAAATACACACCCTGACTGTGCAGACTAATGAAATCAAACCAAATACACACCCTGACTGTGGAGACTAATGAAATCAAACCAAATACACACCCTGACTGTGGAGACTAATGAAATCAAACCAAATACACACCCTGACTGTGGAGACTAATGAAATCAAACCAAATACTCACCCTGACTGTGCAGACTAATGAAATCAAACCAAATACACACCCTGACTGTGGAGACTAATGAAATCAAACCAAATACTCACCCTGACTGTGGAGACTAATGAAATCAAACCAAATACACACCCTGACTGTGGAGACTAATGAAATCAAACCAAATACTCACCCTGACTGTGGAGACTAATGAAATCAAACCAAATACACACCCTGACTGTGGAGACTAATGAAATCAAACCAAATACACACCCTGACTGTGGAGACTAATGAAATCAAACCAAATACACACCCTGACTGTGGAGACTAATGAAATCAAACCAAATACTCACCCTGACTGTGGAGACTAATGAAATCAAACCAAATACTCACCCTGACTGTGGAGACTAATGAAATCAAACCAAATACACACCCTGACTGTGGAGACTAATGAAATCAAACCAAATACTCACCCTGACTGTGGAGACTAATGAAATCAAACCAAATACACACCCTGACTGTGGAGACTAATGAAATCAAACCAAATACTCACCCTGACTGTGGAGACTAATGAAATCAAACCAAATACACACCCTGACTGTGGAGACTAATGAAATCAAACCAAATACTCACCCTGACTGTGGAGACTAATGAAATCAAACCAAATACACACCCTGACTGTGAGACTAATGAAATCAAACCAAATACACACCCTGACTGTGGAGACTAATGAAATCAAACCAAATACACACCCTGACTGTGGAGACTAATGAAATCAAACCAAATACACACCCTGACTGTGGAGACTAATGAAATCAAACCAAATACACACCCTGACTGTGGAGACTAATGAAATCAAACCAAATACACACCCTGACTGTGGAGACTAATGAAATCAAACCAAATACACACCCTGACTGTGGAGACTAATGAAATCAAACCAAATACACACCCTGACTGCAAACTAATGAAATCAAACCAAATACACACCCTGACTGTGGAGACTAATGAAATCAAACCAAATACACACCCTGACTGTGGAGACTAATGAAATCAAACCAAATACACACCCTGACTGTGGAGACTAATGAAATCAAACCAAATACACACCCTGACTGTGGAGACTAATGAAATCAAACCAAATACACACCCTGACTGTGAGACTAATGAAATCAAACCAAATACACACCCTGACTGTGGAGACTAATGAAATCAAACCAAATACACACCCTGACTGTGGAGACTAATGAAATCAAACCAAATACTCACCCTGACTGTGGAGACTAATGAAATCAAACCAAATACACACCCTGACTGTGGAGACTAATGAAATCAAACCAAATACACACCCTGACTGTGGAGACTAATGAAATCAAACCAAATACACACCCTGACTGTGGAGACTAATGAAATCAAACCAAATACTCACCCTGACTGTGGAGACTAATGAAATCAAACCAAATACACACCCTGACTGTGGAGACTAATGAAATCAAACCAAATACACACCCTGACTGTGGAGACTAATGAAATCAAACCAAATACTCACCCTGACTGTGGAGACTAATGAAATCAAACCAAATACTCACCCTGACTGTGGAGACTAATGAAATCAAACCAAATACTCACCCTGACTGTGGAGACTAATGAAATCAAACCAAATACACACCCTGACTGTGGAGACTAATGAAATCAAACCAAATACTCACCCTGACTGTGGAGACTAATGAAATCAAACCAAATACACACCCTGACTGTGGAGACTAATGAAATCAAACCAAATACACACCCTGACTGTGGAGACTAATGAAATCAAACCAAATACTCACCCTGACTGTGGAGACTAATGAAATCAAACCAAATACACACCCTGACTGTGCAGACTAATGAAATCAAACCAAATACTCACCCTGACTGTGGAGACTAATGAAATCAAACCAAATACACACCCTGACTGTGGAGACTAATGAAATCAAACCAAATACTCACCCTGACTGTGGAGACTAATGAAATCAAACCAAATACACACCCTGACTGTGGAGACTAATGAAATCAAACCAAATACACACCCTGACTGTGCAGACTAATGAAATCAAACCAAATACTCACCCTGACTGTGGAGACTAATGAAATCAAACCAAATACACACCCTGACTGTGGAGACTAATGAAATCAAACCAAATACTCACCCTGACTGTGCAGACTAATGAAATCAAACCAAATACACACCCTGACTGTGGAGACTAATGAAATCAAACCAAATACTCACCCTGACTGTGCAAACTAATGAAATCAAACCAAATACACACCCTGACTGTGGCGACTAATGAAATCAAACCAAATACACACCCTGACTGTGGAGACTAATGAAATCAAACCAAATACACACCCTGACTGTGGAGACTAATGAAATCAAACCAAATACACACCCTGACTGTGGAGACTAATGAAATCAAATCAAATACTCACCCTGACTGCAAACTAATGAAATCAAACCAAATACACACCCTGACTGTGGAGACTAATGAAATCAAACCAAATACACACCCTGACTGTGGAGACTAATGAAATCAAACCAAATACTCACCCTGACTGCAAACTAATGAAATCAAACCAAATACACACCCTGACTGTGGAGACTAATGAAATCAAACCAAATACACACCCTGACTGTGAGACTAATGAAATCAAACCAAATACACACCCTGACTGTGGAGACTAATGAAATCAAACCAAATACACACCCTGACTGTGGAGACTAATGAAATCAAACCAAATACACACCCTGACTGCAAACTAATGAAATCAAACCAAATACACACCCTGACTGTGGAGACTAATGAAATCAAACCAAATACTCACCCTGACTGTGAGACTAATGAAATCAAACCAAATACACACCCTGACTGTGGAGACTAATGAAATCAAACCAAATACTCACCCTGACTGTGGAGACTAATGAAATCAAACCAAATACTCACCCTGACTGTGGAGACTAATGAAATCAAACCAAATACTCACCCTGACTGTGGAGACTAATGAAATCAAACCAAATACTCACCCTGACTGTGGAGACTAATGAAATCAAACCAAATACTCACCCTGACTGTGCAGACTAATGAAATCAAACCAAATACTCACCCTGACGGTGCAGACTAATGAAATCAAACCAAATACACACCCTGACTGTGGAGACTAATGAAATCAAACCAAATACTCACCCTGACTGTGGAGACTAATGAAATCAAACCAAATACTCACCCTGACTGTGGAGACTAATGAAATCAAACCAAATACACACCCTGACTGTGGAGACTAATGAAATCAAACCAAATACTCACCCTGACTGTGGAGACTAATGAAATCAAACCAAATACACACCCTGACTGTGGAGACTAATGAAATCAAACCAAATACACACCCTGACTGTGGAGACTAATGAAATCAAACCAAATACTCACCCTGACTGTGGAGACTAATGAAATCAAACCAAATACACACCCTGACTGTGGAGACTAATGAAATCAAACCAAATACTCACCCTGACTGTGGAGACTAATGAAATCAAACCAAATACACACCCTGACTGTG
The DNA here is from genome assembly GCA_030390025.1 of Squalus acanthias. Taxonomy (NCBI): domain Eukaryota; kingdom Metazoa; phylum Chordata; class Chondrichthyes; order Squaliformes; family Squalidae; genus Squalus; species Squalus acanthias. Next base: position 92,626,121 of record CM059429.1, read on the forward strand.
GAGACTAATGAAATCAAACCAAATACACACCCTGACTGTGGAGACTAATGAAATCAAACCAAATACACACCCTGACTGTGGAGACTAATGAAATCAAACCAAATACACACCCTGACTGTGGAGACTAATGAAATCAAACCAAATACTCACCCTGACTGTGGAGACTAATGAAATCAAACCAAATACACACCCTGACTGTGGAGACTAATGAAATCAAACCAAATACTCACCCTGACTGTGCAGACTAATGAAATCAAACCAAATACACACCCTGACTGTGGAGACTAATGAAATCAAACCAAATACACACCCTGACTGTGGAGACTAATGAAATCAAACCAAATACACACCCTGACTGTGGAGACTAATGAAATCAAACCAAATACACACCCTGACTGTGGAGACTAATGAAATCAAACCAAATACACACCCTGACTGTGGAGACTAATGAAATCAAACCAAATACACACCCTGACTGTGGAGACTAATGAAATCAAACCAAATACTCACCCTGACTGTGGAGACTAATGAAATCAAACCAAATACACACCCTGACTGTGGAGACTAATGAAATCAAACCAAATACACACCCTGACTGTGGAGACTAATGAAATCAAACCAAATACACACCCTGACTGTGGAGACTAATGAAATCAAACCAAATACACACCCTGACTGTGGAGACTAATGAAATCAAACCAAATACACACCCTGACTGTGGAGACTAATGAAATCAAACCAAATACACACCCTGACTGTGGAGACTAATGAAATCAAACCAAATACACACCCTGACTGTGGAGACTAATGAAATCAAACCAAATACACACCCTGACTGTGGAGACTAATGAAATCAAACCAAATACTCACCCTGACTGTGGAGACTAATGAAATCAAACCAAATACACACCCTGACTGTGGAGACTAATGAAATCAAACCAAATACACACCCTGACTGTGGAGACTAATGAAATCAAACCAAATACTCACCCTGACTGTGGAGACTAATGAAATCAAACCAAATACTCACCCTGACTGTGGAGACTAATGAAATCAAACCAAATACACACCCTGACTGTGGAGACTAATGAAATCAAACCAAATACACACCCTGACTGTGGAGACTAATGAAATCAAACCAAATACTCACCCTGACTGTGGAGACTAATGAAATCAAACCAAATACACACCCTGACTGTGGAGACTAATGAAATCAAACCAAATACTCACCCTGACTGTGGCAGACTAATGAAATCAAACCAAATACACACCCTGACTGTGGAGACTAATGAAATCAAACCAAATACACACCCTGACTGTGGAGACTAATGAAATCAAACCAAATACACACCCTGACTGTGGAGACTAATGAAATCAAACCAAATACTCACCCTGACTGTGGAGACTAATGAAATCAAACCAAATACACACCCTGACTGTGCAGACTAATGAAATCAAACCAAATACACACCCTGACTGTGGCAACTAATGAAATCAAACCAAATACACACCCTGACTGTGGAGACTAATGAAATCAAACCAAATACTCACCCTGACTGTGGAGACTAATGAAATCAAACCAAATACTCACCCTGACTGTGGAGACTAATGAAATCAAACCAAATACACACCCTGACTGTGGAGACTAATGAAATCAAACCAAATACTCACCCTGACTGTGGAGACTAATGAAATCAAACCAAATACACACCCTGACTGTGGAGACTAATGAAATCAAACCAAATACACACCCTGACTGTGCAGACTAATGAAATCAAACCAAATACACACCCTGACTGTGGAGACTAATGAAATCAAACCAAATACACACCCTGACTGTGGAGACTAATGAAATCAAACCAAATACACACCCTGACTGTGGAGACTAATGAAATCAAACCAAATACACACCCTGACTGTGGAGACTAATGAAATCAAACCAAATACACACCCTGACTGTGGAGACTAATGAAATCAAACCAAATACACACCCTGACTGTGGAGACTAATGAAATCAAACCAAATACACACCCTGACTGTGGAGACTAATGAAATCAAACCAAATACACACCCTGACTGTGGAGACTAATGAAATCAAACCAAATACACACCCTGACTGTGAGACTAATGAAATCAAACCAAATACACACCCTGACTGTGGAGACTAATGAAATCAAACCAAATACACACCCTGACTGTGGAGACTAATGAAATCAAACCAAATACACACCCTGACTGTGGAGACTAATGAAATCAAACCAAATACACACCCTGACTGTGGAGACTAATGAAATCAAACCAAATACACACCCTGACTGTGGAGACTAATGAAATCAAACCAAATACACACCCTGACTGTGGAGACTAATGAAATCAAACCAAATACACACCCTGACTGTGGAGACTAATGAAATCAAACCAAATACACACCCTGACTGTGGAGACTAATGAAATCAAACCAAATACTCACCCTGACTGTGGAGACTAATGAAATCAAACCAAATACTCACCCTGACTGTGGAGACTAATGAAATCAAACCAAATACACACCCTGACTGTGGAGACTAATGAAATCAAACCAAATACTCACCCTGACTGTGGAGACTAATGAAATCAAACCAAATACTCACCCTGACTGTGGAGACTAATGAAATCAAACCAAATACTCACCCTGACTGTGGAGACTAATGAAATCAAACCAAATACACACCCTGACTGTGCAGACTAATGAAATCAAACCAAATACACACCCTGACTGTGGAGACTAATGAAATCAAACCAAATACACACCCTGACTGTGAGACTAATGAAATCAAACCAAATACTCACCCTGACTGTGGAGACTAATGAAATCAAACCAAATACACACCCTGACTGTGGAGACTAATGAAATCAAACCAAATACTCACCCTGACTGTGAGACTAATGAAATCAAACCAAATACACACCCTGACTGTGGAGACTAATGAAATCAAACCAAATACACACCCTGACTGTGGAGACTAATGAAATCAAACCAAATACTCACCCTGACTGTGGAGACTAATGAAATCAAACCAAATACACACCCTGACTGTGGAGACTAATGAAATCAAACCAAATACTCACCCTGACTGTGCAGACTAATGAAATCAAACCAAATACACACCCTGACTGTGGAGACTAATGAAATCAAACCAAATACACACCCTGACTGTGGAGACTAATGAAATCAAACCAAATACACACCCTGACTGTGGAGACTAATGAAATCAAACCAAATACACACCCTGACTGTGGAGACTAATGAAATCAAACCAAATACACACCCTGACTGTGGAGACTAATGAAATCAAACCAAATACACACCCTGACTGTGGAGACTAATGAAATCAAACCAAATACACACCCTGACTGTGCAGACTAATGAAATCAAACCAAATACACACCCTGACTGTGGAGACTAATGAAATCAAACCAAATACACACCCTGACTGTGGAGACTAATGAAATCAAACCAAATACACACCCTGACTGTGGAGACTAATGAAATCAAACCAAATACACACCCTGACTGTGGAGACTAATGAAATCAAACCAAATACACACCCTGACTGTGGAGACTAATGAAATCAAACCAAATACACACCCTGACTGTGGAGACTAATGAAATCAAACCAAATACACACCCTGACTGTGGAGACTAATGAAATCAAACCAAATACTCACCCTGACTGTGGAGACTAATGAAATCAAACCAAATACTCACCCTGACTGTGGAGACTAATGAAATCAAACCAAATACACACCCTGACTGTGGAGACTAATGAAATCAAACCAAATACACACCCTGACTGTGGAGACTAATGAAATCAAACCAAATACTCACCCTGACTGTGGAGACTAATGAAATCAAACCAAATACACACCCTGACTGTGCAGACTAATGAAATCAAACCAAATACACACCCTGACTGTGGAGACTAATGAAATCAAACCAAATACTCACCCTGACTGTGGAGACTAATGAAATCAAACCAAATACACACCCTGACTGTGGAGACTAATGAAATCAAACCAAATACACACCCTGACTGTGGAGACTAATGAAATCAAACCAAATACACACCCTGACTGTGGAGACTAATGAAATCAAACCAAATACACACCCTGACTGTGGAGACTAATGAAATCAAACCAAATACACACCCTGACTGTGGAGACTAATGAAATCAAACCAAATACACACCCTGACTGTGAGACTAATGAAATCAAACCAAATACACACCCTGACTGTGGAGACTAATGAAATCAAACCAAATACTCACCCTGACTGTGGAGACTAATGAAATCAAACCAAATACACACCCTGACTGTGGAGACTAATGAAATCAAACCAAATACACACCCTGACTGTGGAGACTAATGAAATCAAACCAAATACACACCCTGACTGTGGAGACTAATGAAATCAAACCAAATACACACCCTGACTGTGGAGACTAATGAAATCAAACCAAATACACACCCTGACTGTGGAGACTAATGAAATCAAACCAAATACACACCCTGACTGTGGAGACTAATGAAATCAAACCAAATACACACCCTGACTGTGGAGACTAATGAAATCAAACCAAATACACACCCTGACTGTGGAGACTAATGAAATCAAACCAAATACTCACCCTGACTGTGGAGACTAATGAAATCAAACCAAATACACACCCTGACTGTGGAGACTAATGAAATCAAACCAAATACTCACCCTGACTGTGGAGACTAATGAAATCAAACCAAATACTCACCCTGACTGTGGAGACTAATGAAATCAAACCAAATACACACCCTGACTGTGGAGACTAATGAAATCAAACCAAATACACACCCTGACTGTGGAGACTAATGAAATCAAACCAAATACACACCCTGACTGTGGAGACTAATGAAATCAAACCAAATACACACCCTGACTGTGGAGACTAATGAAATCAAACCAAATACTCACCCTGACTGTGGAGACTAATGAAATCAAACCAAATACACACCCTGACTGTGGAGACTAATGAAATCAAACCAAATACACACCCTGACTGTGGAGACTAATGAAATCAAACCAAATACTCACCCTGACTGTGGAGACTAATGAAATCAAACCAAATACTCACCCTGACTGTGGAGACTAATGAAATCAAACCAAATACACACCCTGACTGTGGAGACTAATGAAATCAAACCAAATACACACCCTGACTGTGGAGACTAATGAAATCAAACCAAATACACACCCTGACTGTGGAGACTAATGAAATCAAACCAAATACACACCCTGACTGTGGAGACTAATGAAATCAAACCAAATACTCACCCTGACTGTGGAGACTAATGAAATCAAACCAAATACACACCCTGACTGTGGAGACTAATGAAATCAAACCAAATACACACCCTGACTGTGGAGACTAATGAAATCAAACCAAATACTCACCCTGACTGTGGAGACTAATGAAATCAAACCAAATACACACCCTGACTGTGGAGACTAATGAAATCAAACCAAATACACACCCTGACTGTGGAGACTAATGAAATCAAACCAAATACACACCCTGACTGTGGAGACTAATGAAATCAAACCAAATACACACCCTGACTGTGGAGACTAATGAAATCAAACCAAATACACACCCTGACTGTGGAGACTAATGAAATCAAACCAAATACTCACCCTGACTGTGGAGACTAATGAAATCAAACCAAATACACACCCTGACTGTGGAGACTAATGAAATCAAACCAAATACTCACCCTGACTGTGGAGACTAATGAAATCAAACCAAATACACACCCTGACTGTGGAGACTAATGAAATCAAACCAAATACACACCCTGACTGTGGAGACTAATGAAATCAAACCAAATACTCACCCTGACTGTGGAGACTAATGAAATCAAACCAAATACTCACCCTGACTGTGGAGACTAATGAAATCAAACCAAATACACACCCTGACTGTGGAGACTAATGAAATCAAACCAAATACTCACCCTGACTGTGGAGACTAATGAAATCAAACCAAATACACACCCTGACTGTGGAGACTAATGAAATCAAACCAAATACACACCCTGACTGTGGAGACTAATGAAATCAAACCAAATACACACCCTGACTGTGGAGACTAATGAAATCAAACCAAATACACACCCTGACTGTGGAGACTAATGAAATCAAACCAAATACACACCCTGACTGTGGAGACTAATGAAATCAAACCAAATACACACCCTGACTGTGGAGACTAATGAAATCAAACCAAATACACACCCTGACTGTGGAGACTAATGAAATCAAACCAAATACACACCCTGACTGTGGAGACTAATGAAATCAAACCAAATACACACCCTGACTGTGGAGACTAATGAAATCAAACCAAATACACACCCTGACTGTGGAGACTAATGAAATCAAACCAAATACACACCCTGACTGTGGAGACTAATGAAATCAAACCAAATACTCACCCTGACTGTGGAGACTAATGAAATCAAACCAAATACACACCCTGACTGTGGCAGACTAATGAAATCAAACCAAATACTCACCCTGACTGTGGAGACTAATGAAATCAAACCAAATACACACCCTGACTGTGGAGACTAATGAAATCAAACCAAATACACACCCTGACTGTGGAGACTAATGAAATCAAACCAAATACACACCCTGACTGTGGAGACTAATGAAATCAAACCAAATACACACCCTGACTGTGGAGACTAATGAAATCAAACCAAATACTCACCCTGACTGTGGAGACTAATGAAATCAAACCAAATACTCACCCTGACTGTGGAGACTAATGAAATCAAACCAAATACTCACCCTGACTGTGGAGACTAATGAAATCAAACCAAATACACACCCTGACTGTGGAGACTAATGAAATCAAACCAAATACTCACCCTGACTGTGGAGACTAATGAAATCAAACCAAATACACACCCTGACTGTGGAGACTAATGAAATCAAACCAAATACACACCCTGACTGTGGAGACTAATGAAATCAAACCAAATACTCACCCTGACTGTGGAGACTAATGAAATCAAACCAAATACACACCCTGACTGTGGAGACTAATGAAATCAAACCAAATACTCACCCTGACTGTGCAGACTAATGAAATCAAACCAAATACACACCCTGACTGTGGAGACTAATGAAATCAAACCAAATACACACCCTGACTGTGGAGACTAATGAAATCAAACCAAATACACACCCTGACTGTGGAGACTAATGAAATCAAACCAAATACACACCCTGACTGTGAGACTAATGAAATCAAACCAAATACACACCCTGACTGTGGAGACTAATGAAATCAAACCAAATACACACCCTGACTGTGGAGACTAATGAAATCAAACCAAATACACACCCTGACTGTGGAGACTAATGAAATCAAACCAAATACACACCCTGACTGTGGAGACTAATGAAATCAAACCAAATACTCACCCTGACTGTGGAGACTAATGAAATCAAACCAAATACACACCCTGACTGTGGAGACTAATGAAATCAAACCAAATACACACCCTGACTGTGCAGACTAATGAAATCAAACCAAATACTCACCCTGACTGTGGAGACTAATGAAATCAAACCAAATACACACCCTGACTGTGGAGACTAATGAAATCAAACCAAATACTCACCCTGACTGTGAGACTAATGAAATCAAACCAAATACACACCCTGACTGTGGAGACTAATGAAATCAAACCAAATACTCACCCTGACTGTGGAGACTAATGAAATCAAACCAAATACACACCCTGACTGTGGAGACTAATGAAATCAAACCAAATACACACCCTGACTGTGGAGACTAATGAAATCAAACCAAATACACACCCTGACTGTGGAGACTAATGAAATCAAACCAAATACACACCCTGACTGTGGAGACTAATGAAATCAAACCAAATACTCACCCTGACTGTGGAGACTAATGAAATCAAACCAAATACACACCCTGACTGTGGAGACTAATGAAATCAAACCAAATACACACCCTGACTGTGGAGACTAATGAAATCAAACCAAATACACACCCTGACTGTGGAGACTAATGAAATCAAACCAAATACACACCCTGACTGTGGAGACTAATGAAATCAAACCAAATACACACCCTGACTGTGGAGACTAATGAAATCAAACCAAATACACACCCTGACTGTGGAGACTAATGAAATCAAACCAAATACACACCCTGACTGTGGAGACTAATGAAATCAAACCAAATACACACCCTGACTGTGGAGACTAATGAAATCAAACCAAATACACACCCTGACTGTGGAGACTAATGAAATCAAACCAAATACTCACCCTGACTGTGGAGACTAATGAAATCAAACCAAATACACACCCTGACTGTGCAGACTAATGAAATCAAACCAAATACACACCCTGACTGTGGAGACTAATGAAATCAAACCAAATACTCACCCTGACTGTGGAGACTAATGAAATCAAACCAAATACACACCCTGACTGTGGAGACTAATGAAATCAAACCAAATACTCACCCTGACTGTGGAGACTAATGAAATCAAACCAAATACACACCCTGACTGTGGAGACTAATGAAATCAAACCAAATACACACCCTGACTGTGGAGACTAATGAAATCAAACCAAATACACACCCTGACTGTGGAGACTAATGAAATCAAACCAAATACACACCCTGACTGTGGAGACTAATGAAATCAAACCAAATACACACCCTGACTGTGGAGACTAATGAAATCAAACCAAATACACACCCTGACTGTGGAGACTAATGAAATCAAACCAAATACACACCCTGACTGTGGAGACTAATGAAATCAAACCAAATACACACCCTGACTGTGGAGACTAATGAAATCAAACCAAATACACACCCTGACTGTGGAGACTAATGAAATCAAACCAAATACACACCCTGACTGTGGAGACTAATGAAATCAAACCAAATACACACCCTGACTGTGGAGACTAATGAAATCAAACCAAATACACACCCTGACTGTGGAGACTAATGAAATCAAACCAAATACACACCCTGACTGTGGAGACTAATGAAATCAAACCAAATACACACCCTGACTGTGGAGACTAATGAAATCAAACCAAATACACACCCTGACTGTGGAGACTAATGAAATCAAACCAAATACACACCCTGACTGTGGAGACTAATGAAATCAAACCAAATACACACCCTGACTGTGGAGACTAATGAAATCAAACCAAATACACACCCTGACTGTGGAGACTAATGAAATCAAACCAAATACACACCCTGACTGTGGAGACTAATGAAATCAAACCAAATACACACCCTGACTGTGGAGACTAATGAAATCAAACCAAATACACACCCTGACTGTGGAGACTAATGAAATCAAACCAAATACACACCCTGACTGTGGAGACTAATGAAATCAAACCAAATACACACCCTGACTGTGGAGACTAATGAAATCAAACCAAATACACACCCTGACTGTGGAGACTAATGAAATCAAACCAAATACTCACCCTGACTGTGGAGACTAATGAAATCAAACCAAATACACACCCTGACTGTGGAGACTAATGAAATCAAACCAAATACACACCCTGACTGTGGAGACTAATGAAATCAAACCAAATACTCACCCTGACTGTGGAGACTAATGAAATCAAACCAAATACACACCCTGACTGTGGAGACTAATGAAATCAAACCAAATACTCACCCTGACTGTGGAGACTAATGAAATCAAACCAAATACACACCCTGACTGTGGAGACTAATGAAATCAAACCAAATACACACCCTGACTGTGGAGACTAATGAAATCAAACCAAATACACACCCTGACTGTGGAGACTAATGAAATCAAACCAAATACACACCCTGACTGTGGAGACTAATGAAATCAAACCAAATACTCACCCTGACTGTGGAGACTAATGAAATCAAACCAAATACACACCCTGACTGTGGAGACTAATGAAATCAAACCAAATACACACCCTGACTGTGGAGACTAATGAAATCAAACCAAATACACACCCTGACTGTGGAGACTAATGAAATCAAACCAAATACTCACCCTGACTGTGGAGACTAATGAAATCAAACCAAATACACACCCTGACTGTGGAGACTAATGAAATCAAACCAAATACACACCCTGACTGTGGAGACTAATGAAATCAAACCAAATACACACCCTGACTGTGGAGACTAATGAAATCAAACCAAATACACACCCTGACTGTGCAGACTAATGAAATCAAACCAAATACACACCCTGACTGTGGAGACTAATGAAATCAAACCAAATACACACCCTGACTGTGGAGACTAATGAAATCAAACCAAATACACACCCTGACTGTGGAGACTAATGAAATCAAACCAAATACACACCCTGACTGTGGAGACTAATGAAATCAAACCAAATACTCACCCTGACTGTGGAGACTAATGAAATCAAACCAAATACACACCCTGACTGTGGAGACTAATGAAATCAAACCAAATACACACCCTGACTGTGGAGACTAATGAAATCAAACCAAATACACACCCTGACTGTGGAGACTAATGAAATCAAACCAAATACACACCCTGACTGTGGAGACTAATGAAATCAAACCAAATACTCACCCTGACTGTGGAGACTAATGAAATCAAACCAAATACACACCCTGACTGTGGAGACTAATGAAATCAAACCAAATACACACCCTGACTGTGGAGACTAATGAAATCAAACCAAATACACACCCTGACTGTGGAGACTAATGAAATCAAACCAAATACACACCCTGACTGTGGAGACTAATGAAATCAAACCAAATACACACCCTGACTGTGGAGACTAATGAAATCAAACCAAATACACACCCTGACTGTGGAGACTAATGAAATCAAACCAAATACACACCCTGACTGTGGAGACTAATGAAATCAAACCAAATACACACCCTGACTGTGGAGACTAATGAAATCAAACCAAATACACACCCTGACTGTGGAGACTAATGAAATCAAACCAAATACACACCCTGACTGTGGAGACTAATGAAATCAAACCAAATACACACCCTGACTGTGGAGACTAATGAAATCAAACCAAATACTCACCCTGACTGTGGAGACTAATGAAATCAAACCAAATACACACCCTGACTGTGGAGACTAATGAAATCAAACCAAATACACACCCTGACTGTGGAGACTAATGAAATCAAACCAAATACTCACCCTGACTGTGGAGACTAATGAAATCAAACCAAATACTCACCCTGACTGTGGAGACTAATGAAATCAAACCAAATACACACCCTGACTGTGGAGACTAATGAAATCAAACCAAATACACACCCTGACTGTGGAGACTAATGAAATCAAACCAAATACTCACCCTGACTGTGGAGACTAATGAAATCAAACCAAATACTCACCCTGACTGTGGAGACTAATGAAATCAAACCAAATACACACCCTGACTGTGGAGACTAATGAAATCAAACCAAATACACACCCTGACTGTGGCAACTAATGAAATCAAACCAAATACACACCCTGACTGTGGAGACTAATGAAATCAAACCAAATACTCACCCTGACTGTGGAGACTAATGAAATCAAACCAAATACACACCCTGACTGTGGAGACTAATGAAATCAAACCAAATACACACCCTGACTGTGGAGACTAATGAAATCAAACCAAATACACACCCTGACTGTGGAGACTAATGAAATCAAACCAAATACTCACCCTGACTGTGGAGACTAATGAAATCAAACCAAATACACACCCTGACTGTGGAGACTAATGAAATCAAACCAAATACACACCCTGACTGTGGAGACTAATGAAATCAAACCAAATACACACCCTGACTGTGGAGACTAATGAAATCAAACCAAATACACACCCTGACTGTGGAGACTAATGAAATCAAACCAAATACTCACCCTGACTGTGGAGACTAATGAAATCAAACCAAATACACACCCTGACTGTGGAGACTAATGAAATCAAACCAAATACACACCCTGACTGTGGAGACTAATGAAATCAAACCAAATACACACCCTGACTGTGGAGACTAATGAAATCAAACCAAATACACACCCTGACTGTGGAGACTAATGAAATCAAACCAAATACACACCCTGACTGTGGAGACTAATGAAATCAAACCAAATACACACCCTGACTGTGGAGACTAATGAAATCAAACCAAATACTCACCCTGACTGTGGAGACTAATGAAATCAAACCAAATACTCACCCTGACTGTGGAGACTAATGAAATCAAACCAAATACTCACCCTGACTGTGGAGACTAATGAAATCAAACCAAATACACACCCTGACTGTGGAGACTAATGAAATCAAACCAAATACTCACCCTGACTGTGGAGACTAATGAAATCAAACCAAATACACACCCTGACTGTGGAGACTAATGAAATCAAACCAAATACACACCCTGACTGTGGAGACTAATGAAATCAAACCAAATACACACCCTGACTGTGGAGACTAATGAAATCAAACCAAATACACACCCTGACTGTGGAGACTAATGAAATCAAACCAAATACACACCCTGACTGTGGAGACTAATGAAATCAAACCAAATACACACCCTGACTGTGGAGACTAATGAAATCAAACCAAATACACACCCTGACTGTGGAGACTAATGAAATCAAACCAAATACACACCCTGACTGTGCAGACTAATGAAATCAAACCAAATACTCACCCTGACTGTGGAGACTAATGAAATCAAACCAAATACACACCCTGACTGTGCAGACTAATGAAATCAAACCAAATACACACCCTGACTGTGGAGACTAATGAAATCAAACCAAATACACACCCTGACTGTGGAGACTAATGAAATCAAACCAAATACACACCCTGACTGTGGAGACTAATGAAATCAAACCAAATACTCACCCTGACTGTGGAGACTAATGAAATCAAACCAAATACACACCCTGACTGTGAGACTAATGAAATCAAACCAAATACTCACCCTGACTGTGGAGACTAATGAAATCAAACCAAATACACACCCTGACTGTGGAGACTAATGAAATCAAACCAAATACTCACCCTGACTGTGGAGACTAATGAAATCAAACCAAATACACACCCTGACTGTGGAGACTAATGAAATCAAACCAAATACACACCCTGACTGTGGAGACTAATGAAATCAAACCAAATACACACCCTGACTGTGAGACTAATGAAATCAAACCAAATACACACCCTGACTGTGGAGACTAATGAAATCAAACCAAATACTCACCCTGACTGTGGAGACTAATGAAATCAAACCAAATACACACCCTGACTGTGGAGACTAATGAAATCAAACCAAATACACACCCTGACTGTGAGACTAATGAAATCAAACCAAATACACACCCTGACTGTGGAGACTAATGAAATCAAACCAAATACACACCCTGACTGTGGAGACTAATGAAATCAAACCAAATACACACCCTGACTGTGGAGACTAATGAAATCAAACCAAATACACACCCTGACTGTGGAGACTAATGAAATCAAACCAAATACACACCCTGACTGTGGAGACTAATGAAATCAAACCAAATACTCACCCTGACTGTGGAGACTAATGAAATCAAACCAAATACACACCCTGACTGTGGAGACTAATGAAATCAAACCAAATACACACCCTGACTGTGGAGACTAATGAAATCAAACCAAATACACACCCTGACTGTGGAGACTAATGAAATCAAACCAAATACACACCCTGACTGTGGAGACTAATGAAATCAAACCAAATACACACCCTGACTGTGGAGACTAATGAAATCAAACCAAATACACACCCTGACTGTGGAGACTAATGAAATCAAACCAAATACACACCCTGACTGTGGAGACTAATGAAATCAAACCAAATACACACCCTGACTGTGGAGACTAATGAAATCAAACCAAATACACACCCTGACTGTGGAGACTAATGAAATCAAACCAAATACTCACCCTGACTGTGGAGACTAATGAAATCAAACCAAATACACACCCTGACTGTGGAGACTAATGAAATCAAACCAAATACTCACCCTGACTGTGGCAGACTAATGAAATCAAACCAAATACACACCCTGACTGTGGAGACTAATGAAATCAAACCAAATACTCACCCTGACTGTGGAGACTAATGAAATCAAACCAAATACACACCCTGACTGTGGAGACTAATGAAATCAAACCAAATACACACCCTGACTGTGGAGACTAATGAAATCAAACCAAATACACACCCTGACTGTGGAGACTAATGAAATCAAACCAAATACACACCCTGACTGTGGAGACTAATGAAATCAAACCAAATACTCACCCTGACTGTGGAGACTAATGAAATCAAACCAAATACACACCCTGACTGTGGAGACTAATGAAATCAAACCAAATACACACCCTGACTGTGCAGACTAATGAAATCAAACCAAATACTCACCCTGACTGTGGAGACTAATGAAATCAAACCAAATACACACCCTGACTGTGGAGACTAATGAAATCAAACCAAATACACACCCTGACTGTGGAGACTAATGAAATCAAACCAAATACTCACCCTGACTGTGGAGACTAATGAAATCAAACCAAATACACACCCTGACTGTGGAGACTAATGAAATCAAACCAAATACTCACCCTGACTGTGGAGACTAATGAAATCAAACCAAATACACACCCTGACTGTGGAGACTAATGAAATCAAACCAAATACTCACCCTGACTGTGGAGACTAATGAAATCAAACCAAATACTCACCCTGACTGTGGAGACTAATGAAATCAAACCAAATACACACCCTGACTGTGGAGACTAATGAAATCAAACCAAATACACACCCTGACTGTGGAGACTAATGAAATCAAACCAAATACACACCCTGACTGTGGAGACTAATGAAATCAAACCAAATACTCACCCTGACTGTGGAGACTAATGAAATCAAACCAAATACACACCCTGACTGTGGAGACTAATGAAATCAAACCAAATACACACCCTGACTGTGGAGACTAATGAAATCAAACCAAATACACACCCTGACTGTGGAGACTAATGAAATCAAACCAAATACACACCCTGACTGTGGAGACTAATGAAATCAAACCAAATACACACCCTGACTGTGGAGACTAATGAAATCAAACCAAATACTCACCCTGACTGTGGAGACTAATGAAATCAAACCAAATACACACCCTGACTGTGGAGACTAATGAAATCAAACCAAATACACACCCTGACTGTGGAGACTAATGAAATCAAACCAAATACACACCCTGACTGTGGAGACTAATGAAATCAAACCAAATACACACCCTGACTGTGGAGACTAATGAAATCAAACCAAATACTCACCCTGACTGTGGAGACTAATGAAATCAAACCAAATACACACCCTGACTGTGGAGACTAATGAAATCAAACCAAATACACACCCTGACTGTGGAGACTAATGAAATCAAACCAAATACACACCCTGACTGTGGAGACTAATGAAATCAAACCAAATACACACCCTGACTGTGGAGACTAATGAAATCAAACCAAATACACACCCTGACTGTGGAGACTAATGAAATCAAACCAAATACACACCCTGACTGTGGAGACTAATGAAATCAAACCAAATACACACCCTGACTGTGGAGACTAATGAAATCAAACCAAATACTCACCCTGACTGTGGAGACTAATGAAATCAAACCAAATACACACCCTGACTGTGGAGACTAATGAAATCAAACCAAATACACACCCTGACTGTGGAGACTAATGAAATCAAACCAAATACACACCCTGACTGTGGAGACTAATGAAATCAAACCAAATACACACCCTGACTGTGGAGACTAATGAAATCAAACCAAATACTCACCCTGACTGTGGAGACTAATGAAATCAAACCAAATACACACCCTGACTGTGGAGACTAATGAAATCAAACCAAATACTCACCCTGACTGTGGAGACTAATGAAATCAAACCAAATACACACCCTGACTGTGGAGACTAATGAAATCAAACCAAATACACACCCTGACTGTGGAGACTAATGAAATCAAACCAAATACTCACCCTGACTGTGGAGACTAATGAAATCAAACCAAATACACACCCTGACTGTGCAGACTAATGAAATCAAACCAAATACACACCCTGACTGTGGAGACTAATGAAATCAAACCAAATACACACCCTGACTGTGGCGACTAATGAAATCAAACCAAATACACACCCTGACTGTGGAGACTAATGAAATCAAACCAAATACACACCCTGACTGTGGCGACTAATGAAATCAAACCAAATACACACCCTGACTGTGGAGACTAATGAAATCAAACCAAATACTCACCCTGACTGTGGAGACTAATGAAATCAAACCAAATACTCACCCTGACTGTGCAGACTAATGAAATCAAACCAAATACTCACCCTGACTGTGGAGACTAATGAAATCAAACCAAATACACACCCTGACTGTGGAGACTAATGAAATCAAACCAAATACTCACCCTGACTGTGAGACTAATGAAATCAAACCAAATACACACCCTGACTGTGGAGACTAATGAAATCAAACCAAATACTCACCCTGACTGTGGCAGACTAATGAAATCAAACCAAATACACACCCTGACTGTGGAGACTAATGAAATCAAACCAAATACACACCCTGACTGTGGAGACTAATGAAATCAAACCAAATACTCACCCTGACTGTGGAGACTAATGAAATCAAACCAAATACACACCCTGACTGTGGAGACTAATGAAATCAAACCAAATACACACCCTGACTGTGAGACTAATGAAATCAAACCAAATACTCACCCTGACTGTGGAGACTAATGAAATCAAACCAAATACACACCCTGACTGTGGAGACTAATGAAATCAAACCAAATACTCACCCTGACTGTGCAGACTAATGAAATCAAACCAAATACACACCCTGACTGTGGAGACTAATGAAATCAAACCAAATACTCACCCTGACTGTGGAGACTAATGAAATCAAACCAAATACACACCCTGACTGTGGAGACTAATGAAATCAAACCAAATACACACCCTGACTGTGGAGACTAATGAAATCAAACCAAATACACACCCTGACTGTGGAGACTAATGAAATCAAACCAAATACACACCCTGACTGTGGAGACTAATGAAATCAAACCAAATACTCACCCTGACTGTGGAGACTAATGAAATCAAACCAAATACACACCCTGACTGTGGAGACTAATGAAATCAAACCAAATACACACCCTGACTGTGGAGACTAATGAAATCAAACCAAATACTCACCCTGACTGTGGAGACTAATGAAATCAAACCAAATACACACCCTGACTGTGGAGACTAATGAAATCAAACCAAATACACACCCTGACTGTGGAGACTAATGAAATCAAACCAAATACACACCCTGACTGTGGAGACTAATGAAATCAAACCAAATACACACCCTGACTGTGGAGACTAATGAAATCAAACCAAATACTCACCCTGACTGTGGAGACTAATGAAATCAAACCAAATACACACCCTGACTGTGGAGACTAATGAAATCAAACCAAATACTCACCCTGACTGTGGAGACTAATGAAATCAAACCAAATACACACCCTGACTGTGGAGACTAATGAAATCAAACCAAATACACACCCTGACTGTGGAGACTAATGAAATCAAACCAAATACTCACCCTGACTGTGGAGACTAATGAAATCAAACCAAATACACACCCTGACTGTGAGACTAATGAAATCAAACCAAATACACACCCTGACTGTGGAGACTAATGAAATCAAACCAAATACTCACCCTGACTGTGGAGACTAATGAAATCAAACCAAATACACACCCTGACTGTGGAGACTAATGAAATCAAACCAAATACACACCCTGACTGTGGAGACTAATGAAATCAAACCAAATACACACCCTGACTGTGGAGACTAATGAAATCAAACCAAATACACACCCTGACTGTGGAGACTAATGAAATCAAACCAAATACTCACCCTGACTGTGGAACTAATGAAATCAAACCAAATACACACCCTGACTGTGGAGACTAATGAAATCAAACCAAATACTCACCCTGACTGTGGAGACTAATGAAATCAAACCAAATACTCACCCTGACTGTGGAGACTAATGAAATCAAACCAAATACACACCCTGACTGTGGAGACTAATGAAATCAAACCAAATACACACCCTGACTGTGGAGACTAATGAAATCAAACCAAATACACACCCTGACTGTGGAGACTAATGAAATCAAACCAAATACACACCCTGACTGTGGAGACTAATGAAATCAAACCAAATACACACCCTGACTGTGGAGACTAATGAAATCAAACCAAATACACACCCTGACTGTGGAGACTAATGAAATCAAACCAAATACTCACCCTGACTGTGCAGACTAATGAAATCAAACCAAATACACACCCTGACTGTGGAGACTAATGAAATCAAACCAAATACACACCCTGACTGTGGAGACTAATGAAATCAAACCAAATACACACCCTGACTGTGAGACTAATGAAATCAAACCAAATACACACCCTGACTGTGGAGACTAATGAAATCAAACCAAATACACACCCTGACTGTGGAGACTAATGAAATCAAACCAAATACACACCCTGACTGTGGAGACTAATGAAATCAAACCAAATACTCACCCTGACTGTGGAGACTAATGAAATCAAACCAAATACACACCCTGACTGTGCAGACTAATGAAATCAAACCAAATACACACCCTGACTGTGGAGACTAATGAAATCAAACCAAATACACACCCTGACTGTGGAGACTAATGAAATCAAACCAAATACTCACCCTGACTGTGGAGACTAATGAAATCAAACCAAATACTCACCCTGACTGTGAGACTAATGAAATCAAACCAAATACACACCCTGACTGTGGAGACTAATGAAATCAAACCAAATACACACCTGACTGTGAGACTAATGAAATCAAACCAAATACACACCCTGACTGTGGAGACTAATGAAATCAAACCAAATACTCACCCTGACTGTGGAGACTAATGAAATCAAACCAAATACACACCCTGACTGTGGAGACTAATGAAATCAAACCAAATACTCACCCTGACTGTGGAGACTAATGAAATCAAACCAAATACACACCCTGACTGTGGAGACTAATGAAATCAAACCAAATACTCACCCTGACTGTGGAGACTAATGAAATCAAACCAAATACACACCCTGACTGTGGAGACTAATGAAATCAAACCAAATACACACCCTGACTGTGGAGACTAATGAAATCAAACCAAATACTCACCCTGACTGTGGAGACTAATGAAATCAAACCAAATACACACCCTGACTGTGGAGACTAATGAAATCAAACCAAATACTCACCCTGACTGTGGAGACTAATGAAATCAAACCAAATACACACCCTGACTGTGGAGACTAATGAAATCAAACCAAATACTCACCCTGACTGTGGAGACTAATGAAATCAAACCAAATACACACCCTGACTGTGGAGACTAATGAAATCAAACCAAATACTCACCCTGACTGTGGAGACTAATGAAATCAAACCAAATACACACCCTGACTGTGGAGACTAATGAAATCAAACCAAATACACACCCTGACTGTGGAGACTAATGAAATCAAACCAAATACACACCCTGACTGTGGAGACTAATGAAATCAAACCAAATACACACCCTGACTGTGGAGACTAATGAAATCAAACCAAATACTCACCCTGACTGTGGAGACTAATGAAATCAAACCAAATACACACCCTGACTGTGGAGACTAATGAAATCAAACCAAATACACACCCTGACTGTGGAGACTAATGAAATCAAACCAAATACACACCCTGACTGTGGAGACTAATGAAATCAAACCAAATACACACCCTGACTGTGGAGACTAATGAAATCAAACCAAATACTCACCCTGACTGTGGAGACTAATGAAATCAAACCAAATACACACCCTGACTGTGGAGACTAATGAAATCAAACCAAATACACACCCTGACTGTGGAGACTAATGAAATCAAACCAAATACTCACCCTGACTGTGGAGACTAATGAAATCAAACCAAATACTCACCCTGACTGTGGAGACTAATGAAATCAAACCAAATACACACCCTGACTGTGGAGACTAATGAAATCAAACCAAATACACACCCTGACTGTGGAGACTAATGAAATCAAACCAAATACACACCCTGACTGTGGCAGACTAATGAAATCAAACCAAATACTCACCCTGACTGTGCAGACTAATGAAATCAAACCAAATACACACCCTGACTGTGGAGACTAATGAAATCAAACCAAATACTCACCCTGACTGTGGAGACTAATGAAATCAAACCAAATACACACCCTGACTGTGGAGACTAATGAAATCAAACCAAATACACACCCTGACTGTGGAGACTAATGAAATCAAACCAAATACACACCCTGACTGTGGAGACTAATGAAATCAAACCAAATACACACCCTGACTGTGGAGACTAATGAAATCAAACCAAATACACACCCTGACTGTGGAGACTAATGAAATCAAACCAAATACACACCCTGACTGTGCAGACTAATGAAATCAAACCAAATACTCACCCTGACTGTGGAGACTAATGAAATCAAACCAAATACACACCCTGACTGTGGAGACTAATGAAATCAAACCAAATACACACCCTGACTGTGGAGACTAATGAAATCAAACCAAATACACACCCTGACTGTGGAGACTAATGAAATCAAACCAAATACTCACCCTGACTGTGGAGACTAATGAAATCAAACCAAATACACACCCTGACTGTGGAGACTAATGAAATCAAACCAAATACACACCCTGACTGTGGAGACTAATGAAATCAAACCAAATACACACCCTGACTGTGGAGACTAATGAAATCAAACCAAATACTCACCCTGACTGTGGAGACTAATGAAATCAAACCAAATACACACCCTGACTGTGGAGACTAATGAAATCAAACCAAATACACACCCTGACTGTGGAGACTAATGAAATCAAACCAAATACACACCCTGACTGTGGAGACTAATGAAATCAAACCAAATACTCACCCTGACTGTGGAGACTAATGAAATCAAACCAAATACACACCCTGACTGTGGAGACTAATGAAATCAAACCAAATACACACCCTGACTGTGAGACTAATGAAATCAAACCAAATACTCACCCTGACTGTGGAGACTAATGAAATCAAACCAAATACTCACCCTGACTGTGGAGACTAATGAAATCAAACCAAATACACACCCTGACTGTGGAGACTAATGAAATCAAACCAAATACTCACCCTGACTGTGGAGACTAATGAAATCAAACCAAATACACACCCTGACTGTGGAGACTAATGAAATCAAACCAAATACTCACCCTGACTGTGGAGACTAATGAAATCAAACCAAATACACACCCTGACTGTGGAGACTAATGAAATCAAACCAAATACACACCCTGACTGTGGAGACTAATGAAATCAAACCAAATACTCACCCTGACTGTGGAGACTAATGAAATCAAACCAAATACACACCCTGACTGTGCAGACTAATGAAATCAAACCAAATACACACCCTGACTGTGGAGACTAATGAAATCAAACCAAATACACACCCTGACTGTGGAGACTAATGAAATCAAACCAAATACACACCCTGACTGTGGAGACTAATGAAATCAAACCAAATACACACCCTGACTGTGGAGACTAATGAAATCAAACCAAATACACACCCTGACTGTGGAGACTAATGAAATCAAACCAAATACACACCCTGACTGTGGAGACTAATGAAATCAAACCAAATACTCACCCTGACTGTGAGACTAATGAAATCAAACCAAATACACACCCTGACTGTGGAGACTAATGAAATCAAACCAAATACTCACCCTGACTGTGGAGACTAATGAAATCAAACCAAATACTCACCCTGACTGTGGAGACTAATGAAATCAAACCAAATACACACCCTGACTGTGGAGACTAATGAAATCAAACCAAATACTCACCCTGACTGTGCAGACTAATGAAATCAAACCAAATACACACCCTGACTGTGGAGACTAATGAAATCAAACCAAATACTCACCCTGACTGTGGAGACTAATGAAATCAAACCAAATACACACCCTGACTGTGGAGACTAATGAAATCAAACCAAATACACACCCTGACTGTGGAGACTAATGAAATCAAACCAAATACACACCCTGACTGTGGAGACTAATGAAATCAAACCAAATACTCACCCTGACTGTGGAGACTAATGAAATCAAACCAAATACACACCCTGACTGTGGAGACTAATGAAATCAAACCAAATACACACCCTGACTGTGGAGACTAATGAAATCAAACCAAATACACACCCTGACTGTGGAGACTAATGAAATCAAACCAAATACACACCCTGACTGTGGAGACTAATGAAATCAAACCAAATACACACCCTGACTGTGAGACTAATGAAATCAAACCAAATACACACCCTGACTGTGGAGACTAATGAAATCAAACCAAATACACACCCTGACTGTGGAGACTAATGAAATCAAACCAAATACACACCCTGACTGTGGAGACTAATGAAATCAAACCAAATACACACCCTGACTGTGGAGACTAATGAAATCAAACCAAATACACACCCTGACTGTGGAGACTAATGAAATCAAACCAAATACACACCCTGACTGTGGAGACTAATGAAATCAAACCAAATACACACCCTGACTGTGGAGACTAATGAAATCAAACCAAATACACACCCTGACTGTGGAGACTAATGAAATCAAACAAATACACACCCTGACTGTGGAGACTAATGAAATCAAACCAAATACTCACCCTGACTGTGGAGACTAATGAAATCAAACCAAATACACACCCTGACTGTGGAGACTAATGAAATCAAACCAAATACACACCCTGACTGTGGAGACTAATGAAATCAAACCAAATACACACCCTGACTGTGGAGACTAATGAAATCAAACAAATACACACCCTGACTGTGGAGACTAATGAAATCAAACCAAATACACACCCTGACTGTGGAGACTAATGAAATCAAACCAAATACACACCCTGACTGTGGAGACTAATGAAATCAAACCAAATACTCACCCTGACTGTGGAGACTAATGAAATCAAACCAAATACACACCCTGACTGTGAGACTAATGAAATCAAACCAAATACACACCCTGACTGTGGAGACTAATGAAATCAAACCAAATACACACCCTGACTGTGGAGACTAATGAAATCAAACCAAATACACACCCTGACTGTGGAGACTAATGAAATCAAACCAAATACACACCCTGACTGTGGAGACTAATGAAATCAAACCAAATACACACCCTGACTGTGGAGACTAATGAAATCAAACCAAATACACACCCTGACTGTGGAGACTAATGAAATCAAACCAAATACACACCCTGACTGTGGAGACTAATGAAATCAAACCAAATACACACCCTGACTGTGAGACTAATGAAATCAAACCAAATACACACCCTGACTGTGGAGACTAATGAAATCAAACCAAATACACACCCTGACTGTGGAGACTAATGAAATCAAACCAAATACACACCCTGACTGTGGAGACTAATGAAATCAAACCAAATACACACCCTGACTGTGGAGACTAATGAAATCAAACCAAATACACACCCTGACTGTGGAGACTAATGAAATCAAACCAAATACACACCCTGACTGTGGAGACTAATGAAATCAAACCAAATACACACCCTGACTGTGAGACTAATGAAATCAAACCAAATACACACCCTGACTGTGGAGACTAATGAAATCAAACCAAATACACACCCTGACTGTGCAGACTAATGAAATCAAACCAAATACCACCCTGACTGTGGAGACTAATGAAATCAAACCAAATACTCACCCTGACTGTGGAGACTAATGAAATCAAACCAAATACACACCCTGACTGTGGAGACTAATGAAATCAAACCAAATACACACCCTGACTGTGGAGACTAATGAAATCAAACCAAATACACACCCTGACTGTGGAGACTAATGAAATCAAACCAAATACACACCCTGACTGTGGAGACTAATGAAATCAAACCAAATACACACCCTGACTGTGGAGACTAATGAAATCAAACCAAATACTCACCCTGACTGTGGAGACTAATGAAATCAAACCAAATACTCACCCTGACTGTGGAGACTAATGAAATCAAACCAAATACACACCCTGACTGTGGAGACTAATGAAATCAAACCAAATACACACCCTGACTGTGGAGACTAATGAAATCAAACCAAATACACACCCTGACTGTGGAGACTAATGAAATCAAACCAAATACACACCCTGACTGTGGAGACTAATGAAATCAAACCAAATACACACCCTGACTGTGGAGACTAATGAAATCAAACCAAATACACACCCTGACTGTGGAGACTAATGAAATCAAACCAAATACACACCCTGACTGTGGAGACTAATGAAATCAAACCAAATACTCACCCTGACTGTGGAGACTAATGAAATCAAACCAAATACACACCCTGACTGTGGAGACTAATGAAATCAAACCAAATACACACCCTGACTGTGGAGACTAATGAAATCAAACCAAATACTCACCCTGACTGTGGAGACTAATGAAATCAAACCAAATACACACCCTGACTGTGGAGACTAATGAAATCAAACCAAATACTCACCCTGACTGTGGAGACTAATGAAATCAAACCAAATACACACCCTGACTGTGGAGACTAATGAAATCAAACAAATACACACCCTGACTGTGGAGACTAATGAAATCAAACCAAATACACACCCTGACTGTGGAGACTAATGAAATAAATCCAAATACACACCCTGACTGTGCAGACTAATGAAATCAAACCAAATACACACCCTGACTGTGGAGACTAATGAAATCAAACCAAATACACACCCTGACTGTGGAGACTAATGAAATCAAACCAAATACACACCCTGACTGTGGAGACTAATGAAATCAAACCAAATACACACCCTGACTGTGGAGACTAATGAAATCAAACCAAATACACACCCTGACTGTGGCAGACTAATGAAATCAAACCAAATACACACCCTGACTTGGAGACTAATGAAATCAAACCAAATACACACCCTGACTGTGGAGACTAATGAAATCAAACCAAATACACACCCTGACTGCAGACTAATGAAATCAAACCAAATACACACCCTGACTGTGGAGACTAATGAAATCAAACCAAATACACACCCTGACTGTGGAGACTAATGAAATCAAACCAAATACACACCCTGACTGTGGAGACTAATGAAATCAAACCAATACACACCCTGACTGTGGAGACTAATGAAATCAAACCAAATACACACCCTGACTGTGGAGACTAATGAAATCAAACCAAATACACACCCTGACTGTGGAGACTATGAAATCAAACCAAATACACACCCTGACTGTGGAGACTAATGAAATCAAACCAAATACACACCCTGACTGTGGAGACTAATGAAATCAAACCAAATACACACCTGACTGTGGAGACTAATGAAAATCAAACCAAATACTCACCCTGACTGTGGAGACTAATGAAATCAAACCAAATACACACCCTGACTGTGGAGACTAATGAAATCAAACCAAATACTCACCCTGACTGTGAGACTAATGAAATCAAACCAAATACACACCCTGACTGTGGAGACTAATGAAATCAAACCAAATACACACCCTGACTGTGGAGACTAATGAAATCAAACCAAATACACACCCTGACTGTGGAGACTAATGAAATCAAACCAAATACTCACCCTGACTGTGGAGACTAATGAAATCAAACCAAATACACACCCTGACTGTGGCAGACTAATGAAATCAAACCAAATACTCACCCTGACTGTGGAGACTAATGAAATCAAACCAAATACTCACCCTGACTGTGGAGACTAATGAAATCAAACCAAATACACACCCTGACTGTGGAGACTAATGAAATCAAACCAAATACACACCCTGACTGTGGAGACTAATGAAATCAAACCAAATACACACCCTGACTGTGGAGACTAATGAAATCAAACCAAATACACACCTGACTGTGAGACTAATGAAATCAAACCAAATACACACCCTGACTGTGGAACTAATGAAATCAAACCAAATACACACCCTGACTGTGGAGACTAATGAAATCAAACCAAATACACACCTGACTGTGGAGACTAATGAAATCAAACAAATACTCACCCTGACTGTGGCAGACTAATGAAATCAAACCAAATACACACCCTGACTGTGGAGACTAATGAAATCAAACCAAATACACACCCTGACTGTGGAGACTAATGAAATCAAACCAAATACACACCCTGACTGTGAGACTAATGAAATCAAACCAAATACACACCCTGACTGTGGAGACTAATGAAATCAAACCAAATACACACCCTGACTGTGGAGACTAATGAAATCAAACCAAATACACACCCTGACTGTGGAGACTAATGAAATCAAACCAAATACACACCCTGACTGTGGAGACTAATGAAATCAAACCAAATACACACCCTGACTGTGGAGACTAATGAAATCAAACCAAATACACACCCTGACTGTGGAGACTAATGAAATCAAACCAAATACTCACCCTGACTGTGGAGACTAATGAAATCAAACCAAATACTCACCCTGACTGTGGAGACTAATGAAATCAAACCAAATACACACCCTGACTGTGGAGACTAATGAAATCAAACCAAATACACACCCTGACTGTGGAGACTAATGAAATCAAACCAAATACACACCCTGACTGTGGAGACTAATGAAATCAAACAAATACACACCCTGACTGTGGAGACTAATGAAATCAAACCAAATACACACCCTGACTGTGGAGACTAATGAAATCAAACCAAATACACACCCTGACTGTGGAGACTAATGAAATCAAACCAAATACACACCCTGACTGTGGAGACTAATGAAATCAAACCAAATACTCACCCTGACTGTGGAGACTAATGAAATCAAACCAAATACACACCCTGACTGTGAGACTAATGAAATCAAACCAAATACTCACCCTGACTGTGGAGACTAATGAAATCAAACCAAATACACACCCTGACTGTGGAGACTAATGAAATCAAACCAAATACACACCCTGACTGTGGAGACTAATGAAATCAAACCAAATACACACCCTGACTGTGGAGACTAATGAAATCAAACCAAATACACACCCTGACTGTGCAGACTAATGAAATCAAACCAAATACACACCCTGACTGTGGAGACTAATGAAATCAAACCAAATACTCACCCTGACTGTGCAGACTAATGAAATCAAACCAAATACACACCCTGACTGTGGAGACTAATGAAATCAAACCAAATACACACCCTGACTGTGGAGACTAATGAAATCAAACCAAATACACACCCTGACTGTGGAGACTAATGAAATCAAACCAAATACACACCCTGACTGTGGAGACTAATGAAATCAAACCAAATACACACCCTGACTGTGGAGACTAATGAAATCAAACCAAATACACACCCTGACTGTGGAGACTAATGAAATCAAACCAAATACACACCCTGACTGTGGAGACTAATGAAATCAAACCAAATACACACCCTGACTGTGAGACTAATGAAATCAAACCAAATACACACCCTGACTGTGGAGACTAATGAAATCAAACCAAATACTCACCCTGACTGTGGAGACTAATGAAATCAAACCAAATACACACCCTGACTGTGGAGACTAATGAAATCAAACCAAATACACACCCTGACTGTGGAGACTAATGAAATCAAACCAAATACACACCCTGACTGTGGAGACTAATGAAATCAAACCAAATACACACCTGACTGTGGAGACTAATGAAATCAAACCAAATACTCACCCTGACTGTGGAGACTAATGAAATCAAACCAAATACTCACCCTGACTGTGGAGACTAATGAAATCAAACCAAATACTCACCCTGACTGTGGAGACTAATGAAATCAAACCAAATACACACCCTGACTGTGAGACTAATGAAATCAAACCAAATACTCACCCTGACTGTGGAGACTAATGAAATCAAACCAAATACACACCCTGACTGTGGAGACTAATGAAATCAAACCAAATACACACCCTGACTGTGGAGACTAATGAAATCAAACCAAATACACACCCTGACTGTGGAGACTAATGAAATCAAACCAAATACACACCCTGACTGTGGAGACTAATGAAATCAAAACCAAATACACACCCTGACTGTGGAGACTAATGAAATCAAACCAAATACACACCCTGACTGTGGAGACTAATGAAATCAAACCAAATACTCACCCTGACTGTGGAGACTAATGAAATCAAACCAAATACACACCCTGACTGTGGAGACTAATGAAATCAAACCAAATACTCACCCTGACTGTGGCAACTAATGAAATCAAACCAAATACACACCCTGACTGTGCAGACTAATGAAATCAAACCAAATACTCACCCTGACTGTGGAGACTAATGAAATCAAACCAAATACACACCCTGACTGTGGAGACTAATGAAATCAAACCAAATACACACCCTGACTGTGGAGACTAATGAAATCAAACCAAATACTCACCCTGACTGTGGAGACTAATGAAATCAAACCAAATACACACCCTGACTGTGGAGACTAATGAAATCAAACCAAATACACACCCTGACTGTGGAGACTAATGAAATCAAACCAAATACTCACCCTGACTGTGAGACTAATGAAATCAAACCAAATACTCACCCTGACTGTGGAGACTAATGAAATCAAACCAAATACTCACCCTGACTGTGGAGACTAATGAAATCAAACCAAATACTCACCCTGACTGTGGAGACTAATGAAATCAAACCAAATACTCACCCTGACTGTGCAGACTAATGAAATCAAACCAAATACTCACCCTGACTGTGGAGACTAATGAAATCAAACCAAATACTCACCCTGACTGTGCAGACTAATGAAATCAAACCAAATACTCACCCTGACTGTGCAGACTAATGAAATCAAACCAAATACACACCCTGACTGTGGAGACTAATGAAATCAAACCAAATACTCACCCTGACTGTGGAGACTAATGAAATCAAACCAAATACACACCCTGACTGTGGAGACTAATGAAATCAAACCAAATACACACCCTGACTGTGGAGACTAATGAAATCAAACCAAATACACACCCTGACTGTGGAGACTAATGAAATCAAACCAATACACACCCTGACTGTGGAGACTAATGAAATCAAACCAAATACACACCCTGACTGTGGAGACTAATGAAATCAAACCAAATACACACCCTGACTGTGGAGACTAATGAAATCAAACCAAATACTCACCCTGACTGTGGAGACTAATGAAATCAAACCAAATACACACCCTGACTGTGGAAGACTAATGAAATCAAACCAAATACACACCCTGACTGTGGAGACTAATGAAATCAAACCAAATACTCACCCTGACTGTGGAGACTAATGAAATCAAACCAATACTCACCCTGACTGTGGAGACTAATGAAATCAAACCAAATACACACCCTGACTGTGGAGACTAATGAAATCAAACCAAATACACACCCTGACTGTGGAGACTAATGAAATCAAACCAAATACACACCCTGACTGTGGAGACTAATGAAATCAAACCAAATACTCACCCTGACTGTGCAGACTAATTGAAATCAAACCAAATACACACCCTGACTGTGGAGACTAATGAAATCAAACCAAATACTCACCCTGACTGTGGAGACTAATGAAATCAAACCAAATACCACCCTGACTGTGGAGACTAATGAAATCAAACCAAATACACACCCTGACTGTGGAGACTAATGAAATCAAACCAAATACACACCCTGACTGTGGAGACTAATGAAATCAAACCAAATACACACCTGACTCGTGGAGACTAATGAAATCAAACAAATACACACCCTGACTGTGGAGACTAATGAAATCAAACCAAATACTCACCCTGACTGTGGAGACTAATGAAATCAAACCAAATACTCACCCTGACTGTGCAGACTAATGAAATCAAACCAAATACTCACCCTGACTGTGCAGACTAATGAAATCAAACCAAATACACACCCTGACTGTGGAGACTAATGAAATCAAACCAAATACACACCCTGACTGTGGAGACTAATGAAATCAAACCAAATACTCACCCTGACTGTGGAGACTAATGAAATCAAACCAAATACACACCCTGACTGTGGAGACTAATGAAATCAAACCAAATACACACCCTGACTGTGGAGACTAATGAAATCAAACCAAATACACACCCTGACTGTGGAGACTAATGAAATCAAACCAAATACACACCCTGACTGTGGAGACTAATGAAATCAAACCAAATACTCACCCTGACTGTGGAGACTAATGAAATCAAACCAAATACACACCCTGACTGTGGAGACTAATGAAATCAAACCAAATACACACCCTGACTGTGAGACTAATGAAATCAAACCAAATACCACCCTGACTGTGAGACTAATGAAATCAAACCAAATACTCACCCTGACTGTGAGACTAATGAAATCAAACCAAATACTCACCCTGACTGTGGAGACTAATGAAATCAAACAAATACACACCCTGACTGTGGAGACTAATGAAATCAAACCAAATACTCACCCTGACTGTGGAGACTAATGAAATCAAAACCAAATACACACCCTGACTGTGGAGACTAATGAAATCAAACCAAATACACACCCTGACTGTGGAGACTAATGAAATCAAACCAAATACTCACCCTGACTGTGGAGACTACTGAAATCAAACCAAATACACACCCTGACTGTGGAGACTAATGAAATCAAATCAAATACACACCCTGACTGTGGCAGACTAATGAAATCAAAACCAAATACACCCTGACTGTGGAGACTAATGAAATCAAACCAAATACACACCCTGACTGTGGAGACTAATGAAATCAAATCCAAATACACACCCTGACTGTGGAGACTAATGAAATCAAACCAAATACACACCCCTGACTGTGCGAGACTAATGAAATCAAACCAAATACACACCCTGACTGTGGAGACTAATGAAATCAAAACCAAATACACACCCTGACTGTGGAGACTAATGAAATCAAACCAAATACTCACCCTGACTGTGGAGACTAATGAAATCAAACCAAATACACACCCTGACTGTGGAGACTAATGAAATCAAACCAAATACTCACCCTGACTGTGGAGACTAATGAAATCAAACCAAATACACACCCTGACTGTGCAGACTAATGAAATCAAACCAAATACACACCCTGACTGTGGAGACTAATGAAATCAAACCAAATACTCACCTGACTGTGAGACTAATGAAATCAAACCAAATACACACCCTGACTGTGGAGACTAATGAAATCAAACCAAATACACACCCTGACTGTGGAGACTAATGAATCAAACCAATACACACCCTGACCGTGGAGACTAATGAAATCAAACCAAATACACACCCTGACTGTGGAGACTAATGAAATCAAACCAAATACACACCCTGACTGTGGAGACTAATGAAATCAAACCAAATACACACCCTGACTGTGGAGACTAATGAAATCAAACCAAATACTCACCCTGACTGTAGAGAATAATGAAATCAAACCAAATACACACACTGACTCTGCAGACTAATGAAATCACACCAAATACTCACCATGACTGTGAGAATAATGAAATCAACCAAATACACACCCTGACTGTGGAGACTAATGAAATCAAACCAAATACTCACCCTGACTGTGGAGACTAATGAAATCAAACCAAATACACACCCTGACTGTGGAGACTAATGAAAAAAAACCAAATACTCACCCTGACTGTGGAGACTAATGAAATTAAACCAAATACACACCCTGACTGTGGAGACTAATGAAATCAAATCAAATACACACCCTGACGTGGAGACTAATGAAATCAATCAAATACACACCCTGACTGTGGAGACTAATGAAATCAAACCAAAATACACACCCTGACCTGTGGAGACTAATGAAATCAAACCAAATACACACCCTGACTGTGGAGACTAATGAAATCAAACCAAATACACACCCTGACTGTGGAGACTAATGAAATCAAACCAAATACACACCCTGACTGTGGAGACTAATGAAATCAAATCAAATACTCACCCTGACTGTGGAGACTAATGAAATCAAACCAAATACACACCCTGACTGTGGAGACTAATGAAATCAAACCAAATACACACCCTGACTGTGGAGACTAATGAAATCAAACCAAATACTCACCCTGACTGTGGAGACTAATGAAATCAAACCAAATACACACCCTGACTGTGGAGACTAATGAAATCAAACCAAATACTCACCCTGACTGTGGAGACTAATGAAATCAAACCAAATACACACCCTGACTGTGGCAGACTAATGAAATCAAACCAAATACACACCCTGACTGTGAGACTAATGAAATCAAACCAAATACTCACCCTGACTGTGCAGACTAATGAAATCAAACCAAATACTCACCCTGACTGTGAGACTAATGAAATCAAACCAAATACTCACCCTGACTGTGGAGACTAATGAAATCAAACCAAATACTCACCCTGACTGTGGAGACTAATGAAATCAAACCAAATACACACCCTGACTGTGGAGACTAATGAAATCAAACCAAATAACACACCCTGACAGTGGAGACTAATGAAATCAAACCAATACTCACCCTGATGGGCTAACTAATGAAATCAAACCAAATACACACCCTGACTGTGGAGACTAATGAAATCAAACCAAATACACACCCTGACTGTGGAGACGAATGAAATCAAACCAAATACTCACCCTGACTCTGGAGACTAATGAAATCAAACCAAATACTCACCCTGACTGTGGAGACTAATGAAATCAAACCAAATACACACCCTGACTGTGCGACTAATGAAATCAAACCAAATACACACCCTGACTGTGGAGACTAATGAAATCAAACCAAATCACACCCTGACTGCTGGAGATTAATGAAATCAAACCAAATACACACCCTGACTTAGACTAATGAAATCAAACCAAATACACACCCTGTCTGCGAGACTAATGAAATCAAACCAAATACACACCCTATCTGTGGAGACTAATGAAATCAAACCAAATACTACACCCTGACTGTGGAGACTAATGAATCAAACCAAATACACACCCTGACTGTGGGCGACTAATGAAATCAAACCAAATACACACCCTGACTGCGGAACTAATGAAATCAAACCAAATACACACCCTGACTGTGGAGACTAATGAAATCAAACCAAATACACACCCTGACTGTGGCAGACTAATGAAATCAAACCAAATACACACCCTGACTGTGGAGACTAATGAAATCAAACCAAATACACACCCTGACTGTGGAGAACTAATGAAATCAAACCAAATACTCACCCTGACTGTGGAGACTAATGAAATCAAACCAAATACTCACCCTGACTGTGGCACTAATGAAATCAAACCAAATACTCACCCTGACTGTGGAGAACTATGAAATCAAACCAAATACACACCCTGGACTGGAGACTCATGAAATCAACCAAATACTCACCCTGACTGTGAGACTAATGAAATCAAACCAAATACTCTCACCCTGACTGTGCAGACTAATGAAATCAAACCAAATACTCACCCTGACTGCAGACTAATGAAATCAAACCAAATACACACCCTGACTGTGGAGACCTAATGAAATCAAACCAAATACACACCCTGACTGTGGAGACTAATGAAATCAAACCAAATTACTCACCCTGACTGTGGAACTAATGAAATCAAACCAAATACCACCCTGACTGTGGAGACTAATGAAATCAAACCAAATACACACCCTGACTGTTGGAGACTAATGAAACAGAACCAAATACTCACCCTGACTGCAAACTAATTGAATCAACAAATACACACCCTGACTGTGGAGACTATGAAATCAAACCAAATACACAACCTGACTGTGGAGACTAATGAAATCAAACCAAATACACACCCTGACTGTGGAGACTAATGAAATCAAACCAAATACACACCCTGACTGTGGAGACTAATGAAATCAAACCAAATACACACCCTGACTGTGGAGACTAATGAAATCAAACCAAATACACACCCTGACTGTGGAGACTAATGAAATCAAACCAAATACACACCCTGACTGTGGAGACTAATGAAATCAAACCAAATACACACCCTGACTGTGGAGACTAATGAAATCAAACCAAATACACACCCTGACTGTGGAGACTAATGAAATCAAACCAAATACACACCCTGACTGTGGAGACTAATGAAATCAAACCAAATACACACCCTGACTGTGGAGACTAATGAAATCAAACCAAATACACACCCTGACTGTGGAGACTAATGAAATCAAACCAAATACACACCCTGACTGTGGAGACTAATGAAATCAAACCAAATACACACCCTGACTGTGGAGACTAATGAAATCAAACCAAATACACACCCTGACTGTGGAGACTAATGAAATCAAACCAAATACTCACCCTGACTGTGCAGACCAATAAAATCAAACCAAATACTCACCCTGACTGTGGAGATAATGAAATCAAACCAAATACTCACGCCTGACTGTGCAGACTAATGAATCAAACCAATACACACCCTGACTGTGGAGACTAATGAAATCAAACAAATTACACACCCTG
Source organism: Squalus acanthias (assembly GCA_030390025.1). Lineage (NCBI taxonomy): Eukaryota > Metazoa > Chordata > Chondrichthyes > Squaliformes > Squalidae > Squalus > Squalus acanthias. Next base: position 92,661,176 of record CM059429.1, read on the forward strand.
ACTGTGGAGACGAATGAAGATCAAACCAAATACTCACCCTGACTGTGCAGACAATGAATTCAAACCAAATACTCACCCTGACTGTGGAGGACTAATGAAATCAAACCAAATACACACCCTGACTCGTGGAGACTAATGAAATCAAACCAAATACACACCCTGACTGTGGAGACTAATGAAATCAAACCAAATACTCACCCTGACTGTGGAGACTAATGAATTCAAACAAATACACTCCCTGACTGTGAGACTAATGAAATCAAACCAAATACTCACCCTGACTGTGGAGACTAATGAAATCAAACAAATACACACCCTGACTGTGGAGACTAATGAAATCAAACCAAATACACACCCTGACTGTGGAGACTAATGAAATCAACCAAATACTCACCCTGACTGTGGAGACTAATGAAATCAACCAAATACTCACCCTGACTGTGGAGATCAAGAAATCAAACCAAATACTTCCCCTGACTGTGGAGACTAATGAAATCAAACCAAATACTCACCCTGACTGTGGAGACTAATGAAATCAAACCAAATACACACCCTGACTGTGCAAACTAATGAAATCACAAGCAATGACACACCCTGACTGTGGCGACTAATGAAATCAAACCAAATACACACCCTGACTGTGGAAGACTCAATGAAATCAACCTAAATACTACACCCTGACTGTGGAGACTAATGGAAATCAAACCAAATACACACCCTGACTGTGGAGACTATTGAAATCAAACCAAATACTCACCCTGACGTGCAAACTAATGAAATCAAACCAAATACACACCCTGACTGTGGAGACTAATGAAATCAAACCAATAACACCCCTGACTGTGGAGACTAATGAAATAAACCAAATACACACCCTGACTGTGCAGACTATGAAAATCAAACCAAATACTCACCTGACTGTGGCAGACCAATAAAATCAAAACCAATACTCACCCTGACTGTGTGAGACTAATGAATTCAATCCAAATACACACCCTGACTGGGAGACTATGAAATCAAACCAAATACTCACCCTGACTGTTGGAGACTAATGAAATCAAACCAAATACACACCTGACTGTGGAGACTAATGAAATCAAACAAATACACACCCTGACTGTGGAGACTAATGAAATCAAACAAATACACACCCTGATGTGGAGACTAATGAAATCAAACCAAATACAACCCTGACTGTGGAGACTAATGAAAACAAACCAAATACACACCCTGACCGTGGAGACTAATGAAATCAAATCAAATACACACCCTGACTGTGGAGGACTAATGAAATCAAACCAATACTCCCCTGACTGGGAGACTAATGAAATCAAACCAAATACACACCCTGACTGTGGAGACTAATGAAATCAAACCAAATACACACCCTGACTGTGGAGACTAATGAAATCAAACCAAATACACACCCTGACTGTGGAGACTAATGAAATCAAACCAAAACTCACCCTGACTGTGGAGACTAATGAAATCAACCAAATACACACCCTGACTGTGGAGACTAATGAAATCAAACAAATACACACCTGACTGTGAGACTAATGAAATCAAACCAAATACTCACCCTGACAGTGGAGACTAATGAAATCAAACCAAATACACACCCTGACTGTGGAGACTAATGAAATCAAACCAAATACACACCCTGACTGTGCAGACTATGAAATCAAACCAAATACACACCCTGACTGTGGAGACTAATGAAATCAAACAAATACACACCCTGACTGTGGAGACTAATGAAATCAAACCAAATACACACCCTGACTGTGGAGACTAATGAAATCAAACCAAATACTCACCCTGACGGTGGAGACTAATGAAATCAAACCAAATACTCACCCTGACTGTGGCAGACTAATGAAATCAAACCAAATACTCACCCTGACTGTGGAGACTAATGAAATCAAAACAAATACTCACCCTGACTTGGAGACTAATGAAATCAAACCAAATACTCACACCTGCCTGTGGAGACTAATGAAATCAAACCAAATACACACCCTGACTGTGGAGACTAATGAAATCAAACCAAATACTCACCCTGACTGTGGGACTAATGAAATCAAACAAATACTCACCCTGACTGTGAGATTATGAAATCAAACCAAATACACACCCTGACTGTGGAGACTAATGAAATCAAACCAACTACACACCCTGTCTGTGAGACTATGAAATCAAACCAAATACACACCCTGACTGTGGAGAATAATGAAATCAACCAAATACCACCCTGACTGTGGAGACTAATGAAATCAAACCAAATACACACCCTGACTGTGGAGACTAATGAAATCAAACCAAATACACACCCTGACTGTGGAGACTAATGAAATCAAACCAAATACACACCCTGACTGTGGAGACTAATGAAATCAAACCAAATACACACCCTGACTGTGGAGACTAATGAAATCAAACCAAATACACACCCTGACTGTGGAGACTAATGAAATCAAACCAAATACACACCCTGACTGTGGAGACTAATGAAATCAAACCAAATACACACCCTGACTGTGGAGACTAATGAAATCAAACCAAATACACACCCTGACTGTGGAGACTAATGAAATCAAACCAAATACACACCCTGACTGTGGAGACTAATGAAATCAAACCAAATACACACCCTGACTGTGGAGACTAATGAAATCAAACCAAATACTCACCCTGACTGTGGAGACTAATGAAATCAAACCAAATACTCACCCTGACTGTGGAGACTAATGAAATCAAACCAAATACTCACCCTGACTGTGGAGACTAATGAAATCAAACCAAATACACACCCTGACTGTGGAGACTGAATGAAATCAAACCAAATACTCACCCTGACTGTGGAGACTAATGAAATCAAACCATAATACACACCCTGACAGTGGAGACCTAATGAAATCAAACCAAATACACACCCTGACTGTGGAGACTAATGAATATCAAACCAATTACACACCTGTCTGTGCAGACTAATGAAATAAACCAAATACACACCCTGACTTGGAGACCTAATGAAATCAAAACAAATACTCACCCTGACTGTGGAGACTAATGAAATCAAACCAAATACACACACTGACCTCTGGAGACTAATGAAAATCAAACAAATACACACCCTGACTGTGGAGACTAATGAAATCAAACCAAATACTCACCCTGACTGTGCAGAACTAATGAAATACAACCAAATACACACCCTGACTGTGGAGACTAATGAAATCAAACCAAATACACACCCTGACTGTGGAGACTAATGAAATCAAACCAAATACACACCCAGACTGCTGGAGACTAATGAAATCAAACCAAATACACACCCTGACTGTGGAGACTAATGAAATCAAACCAAATACACACCCTGACTGTGGAGACTAATGAAATCAAACCAAATACACACCCTGACTGTGGAGACTAATGAAATCAAACCAAATACACACCCTGACTGCAAACTAATGAAATCAAACCAAATACACACCCTGACTGTGGAGACTAATGAAATCAAACCAAATACACACCCTGACTGTGGAGACTAATGAAATCAAACCAAATACACACCCTGACTGTGGAGACTAATGAAATCAAACCAAATACACACCCTGACTGTGGAGACTAATGAAATCAAACCAAATACACACCCTGACTGTGGAGACTAATGAAATCAAACCAAATACACACCCTGACTGTGGAGACTAATGAAATCAAACCAAATACACACCCTGACTGTGGAGACTAATGAAATCAAACCAAATACACACCCTGACTGTGGAGACTAATGAAATCAAACCAAATACTCACCCTGACTGTGGAGACTAATGAAATCAAACCAAATACACACCCTGACTGTGGAGACTAATGAAATCAAACCAAATACACACCCTGACTGTGGAGACTAATGAAATCAAACCAAATACACACCCTGACTGTGGAGACTAATGAAATCAAACCAAATACACACCCTGACTGTGGAGACTAATGAAATCAACCAAATACTCACCCTGACTGTGCAGACTAATAAATCAAACCAAATACACACCCTGGACTGTGGAGACTAATTAAATCAAAGCAAATACACACCCTGACTGTGGAGACTAATGAAATCAAACCAAATACACACCCTGACTGTGGAGACTAATGAAATCAAACCAAATACACACCCTGACTGTGGAGACTAATGAAATCAAACCAAATACACACCCTGACTGTGCAGACTAATGAAATCAAACCAAATACACACCCTGACCGTGGAGACTAATGAAATCAAACCAAATACACACCTGACTGTGGAGACTAATGAAATCAAACAAATACACACCCTGACTGTGGGAGACTAATGAAATCAACCAAATACACACCCTGACTGGCAGACTAATGAAATCAAACCAATACTCACCCTGACTGTGGAGACTAATGAAATCAAACCAAATACACACCCTGACTGTGGAGACTAATGAAATCAAACCAAATACTCACCCTGACTGTGGAGACTAATGAAATCAAACCAATACTCACCCTGACTGTGGAGACTAATGAAATCAAACCAAATACTCACCCTGACTGTGGAGACTAATGAAATCAAACCAAATACACACCCTGACGTGGAGACTAATGAAATCAAACAAATACACACCCTGACTGTGGAGACTATGAAATCAAACCAAATACACACCCTGACTGTGCGAGACTATGAAATTAAACCAAATACTCACCCTGACTGTGGAGACTAATGAAATCAAACTCAAATACACACCCTGACTGTGGAGACTAATGAAATCAAACCAAATACACACCCTGACTGTGGAGACTAATGAAATCAAACCAAATACACACCCTGACTGTGAGACTAATGAAATCAAACAAATACACACCCTGACTGTGGAGACTAATGAAATCAAACCAAATACACACCCTGACTGTGGAGGACTAATGAATCAAACCAAATACACACCCTGACTGTGGCAGACTAATGAAATCAAACCAAATACACACCCTGACTGTGGAGACTAATGAAATCAAACCAAATACACACCCTGACTGTGGAGACTAATGAAATCAAACCAAATACTCACCCTGACTGTGGAGACTAATGAAATCAAACCAAATACACACCCTGACTGTGAGGACTAATGAAATCAAACAAATACACACCCTGACTGTGGAGACTAATGAAATCAAACCAAATACACACCCTGACTGTGGAGACTAATGAATCAAACCAAATACACACCCTGACTGTGGAGACTAATGAAATCAAACCAAATACACACCCTGACTGTGGAGACTAATGAAATCAAACCAAATACACACCCTGACTGTGGAGACTAATGAAATCAAACCAAATACACACCCTGACTGTGGAGACTAATGAAATCAAACCAAATACACACCCTGACTGTGGAGACTAATGAAATCAAACCAAATACACACCCTGACTGTGGAGACTAATGAAATCAAACCAAATACACACCCTGACTGTGGAGACTAATGAAATCAAACCAAATACACACCCTGACTGTGGAGACTAATGAAATCAAACCAAATACACACCCTGACTGTGGAGACTAATGAAATCAAACCAAATACACACCCTGACTGTGGAGACTAATGAAATCAAACCAAATACACACCCTGACTGTGGAGACTAATGAAATCAAACCAAATACACACCCTGACTGTGGAGACTAATGAAATCAAACCAAATACACACCCTGACTGTGGAGACTAATGAAATCAAACCAAATACACACCCTGACTGTGGAGACTAATGAAATCAAACCAAATACACACCCTGACTGTGGAGACTAATGAAATCAAACCAAATACACACCCTGACTGTGGAGACTAATGAAATCAAACCAAATACACACCCTGACTGTGGAGACTAATGAAATCAAACCAAATACACACCCTGACTGTGGAGACTAATGAAATCAAACCAAATACACACCCTGACTGTGGAGACTAATGAAATCAAACCAAATACACACCCTGACTGTGGAGACTAATGAAATCAAACCAAATACACACCCTGACTGTGGAGACTAATGAAATCAAACCAAATACACACCCTGACTGTGGAGACTAATGAAATCAAACCAAATACACACCCTGACTGTGGAGACTAATGAAATCAAACCAAATACACACCCTGACTGTGGAGACTAATGAAATCAAACCAAATACTCACCCTGACTGTGGAGACTAATGAAATCAAACCAAATACACACCCTGACTGTGGAGACTAATGAAATCAAACCAAATACACACCCTGACTGTGGAGACTAATGAAATCAAACCAAATACACACCCTGACTGTGGAGACTATGAAATCAAACCAATACACACCTGACTGTGGAGACAATGAAATCAAACCAAGATACACACCTGACTGTGGAGACTAATGAAATCAAAACCAAATACACAACCCTGACTGTGGAGACTAATGAAATCAAACCAAATACACAACCCTGACTGGAGACTAATGAAATCAAACCAAATACACACCCTGACTGTGGAGACTAATGAAATCAACCAAATACTACACCCTGACTGTGGAGACTATGAAATCAAAACCAAATACACACCCTGACTGTGGAGACTAATGAAATCAAACCAAATACGCACCCTGACTGTGCAAACTAATGAAATCAAACCAAATACACACCCTGACTGTGGAGACTAATGAAATCAAACCAAATACTCACCCTGACTGTGGAGACTAATGAAATCAAACCAAATACTCACCCTGACTGTGGAAGACTAATGAAATCAACCAAATACACACCCTGACTGTGGAGACTAATGAAATCAAACCAAATACACACCCTGACTGTGGAGACTAATGAAATCAAACCAAATACACACCCTGACTGTGGAGACTAATGAAATCAAACCAAATACTCACCCTGACTGTGGAGACTAATGAAATCAAACCAAATACACACCCTGACTGTGGAGACTAATGAAATCAAACCAAATACACACCCTGACTGTGGAGACTAATGAAATCAAACCAAATACTCACCCTGACTGTGGAGACTAATGAAATCAAACCAAATACACACCCTGACTGTGGAGACTAATGAAATCAAACCAAATACTCACCCTGACTGTGGAGACTAATGAAATCAAACCAAATACACACCCTGACTGTGGAGACTAATGAAATCAAACCAAATACACCCTGACTGTGGAGACTAATGAAATCAAACCAAATACACACCCTGACTGTGGAGACTAATGAAATCAAACCAAATACACACCCTGACTGTGGAGACTAATGAAACTAAAACCAAATACACACCCTGACTGTGGAGACTAATGAAATCAAACCAAATACACACCCTGACTGTGAGAGACTAAATGAAATCAAACCAAATACACACCCTGACTGTGGAGACTAATGAAATCAACCAAATACTCACCCTGACTGTGGAGACTAATGAAATCAAACCAAATACACACCCTGACTGTGAGACAATGAAATCAAACCAAATACTCACCCTGACTGTGGAGACTAATGAAATCAAACCAAATACTCACCCTGACTGTGCAGACTAATGAAATCAAACCAAATACACACCCTGACTTTGGAGACTAATGAAATCAAACCAAATACACACCCTGACTTGGAGACTAATGAAATCAAACCAAATACACACCCTGACTGTGGAGACTAATGAAATCAAACCAAATACTCACCCTGACTGTGGGGACTAATGAAATAAAACCAAATACACACCCTGACTGTGGAGACTAATGAAATCAAACCAAATACTCACCCTGACTGTGGAGACTAATGAAATCAAAACCAAATACACACCCTGACTGTGGAGAATAATGAAATAAAACCAAATACACACCCTGACCGTGGAGACTAATGAAATCAAATCAAATACACACCCTGACTGTGGAGACTAATGAAATCAAACCAAATACACAACCCTGACTGTGGGGACTAATGAATCAAACCAAATACACACCCTGACTGTGGAGACTAATGAAATCAAACAAATACTCACCCTGACTGTGGAGACTATGAAATCAAACCAAATACACACCCTGACCGGTGCAGACTAATTGAATCAAACAAATTACACACCCTGACTGTGGAGACTAATGAAATCAAACCAAATACTCACCCTGACTGTGGAGACTAATGAAATCAAACCAAATACACACCCTGACTGCAGACTAATGAAATCAAACCAAATACACACCCTGACTCGTGGAGACTAATGAAATCAAACAAATACACACCCTGACTGTGGAGTCTAATGAATCAAACCAAATAACACACCCTGACTGTAGCACTAATGAAATCAAACCAAATAACCCACCCTGACTGTGGAGACTAATGAAATCAAAACAAATACTCACCCTGACTGTGGAGACTAATGAAATCAAACCAAATATACACCCGACTGCAGACTAATGAAATCAAACCAAATACACACCCTGAATCTGGAGACTAATGAAATCAAACCAAATACACACCCTGACTGTGGAGACTAATGAAATCAAACCAAATACACACCCTGACTGGGAGAGACTATGAAATCAAAACCAAATACACACCTGACGTGCGAGACTAATGAAATCAAACCAAATACACACCCTGACTGTGGAGACTAATGAAAATCAAACCCAAATACACACCCTGACTGTGGAGACTAATGAAATCAAAACCAAATACTCACCTGACTGTGGAGACTAATGAAATCAAACCAAATACTCACCCTGACTGGGAGACTAATGAAATCACACCAAATACACACCCTGACTGTGGAGACTAATGAAATCAAACCAATACACACCCAGGACTGTGGAGACATAATGAAATCAAACCAATACACACCCTGACTGTGGAGACTAATGAAATCAAACAAATACTCACCCTGACTGTGGAGACTAATGAAATCAAACCAAATACACACCCTGACTTGGAGACTATTGAAATCAACCAAATACTCACCCTGACTGTGGAGACTAATGAAATCAAACCAAATACTCACCCTGTCTGCAGACTAATGAAATCAAACCAAATACACAACCTGACTGTGGAGACTAATGAAATCATACCAAATACACACCCTGACTGTGGAGATTAATGAAATCAAACCAAATACACACCTGACAGTGGAGACTAATGAAATCAAACCAAATACACACCCTGACTGTGGAGACTAATGAAATCAAAACCAAATACACAACCTGACTGGGAGACTAATGAAATCAAACCAAATACACACCCTGACTGCGAGACTAATGAAATCAAACCAAATACACACCCTGACTGTGGAGACTAATGAAATCAAACCAAATACTCACCCTGACTGTGGAGACTAATGAAATCAAACCAAATACACACCCTGACTGTGGAGACTAATGAAATCAACCAAATACTCACCCTGACTGTGGGAGACTAATGAAATCAAACCAAATACACACCCTGACTGGTGGAGACTAATGAAATCAAACCAAATACACGCCCTGAACTGTGGAGACTAATGAAATCAAACCAAATACTCACCCTGACCTGTGGAGACCTAATGAAATCAAACAAACACACCCTGACTGTGGAGACTAATGAAATCAGCCAAATACTCACCCTGACTGTGGAGGACTAATGAAATAAAACCAAATACACACCCTGACTGTGGAGACTAATGAAATCAAATCAAATACACACCCTGACTGTGGAGACTAATGAAATCAAACCAAATACACACCCTGACTGTGGCAGCTAATGAAATCAAACCAAATACACACCCTGGACGTGGAGACTAATGAAATCAACCAAATACACACCCTGACTGTGGAGACGAATGAAATCAAACCAAATAATCACCCTGACTGCAGACTATGAAATCAAACCAAAATACACACCCTGACTGTGCAGACTAATGAAATCAAACCAAATACTCACCCTGACTGTGGAGACTAATGAAATCAAACCAAATACACACCCTGACGTGGAGACTAATGAAATCAAACCAAATACACACCCTGACTGTGGAGACTAATGAAATCAAACCAATACACACCCTGACTGTGGAGACTAATGAAATCAAACCAATACACACCCTGACTGTGGAGACTAATGAAATCAAACCAAATACACACCCTGACTGTGGAGACTAATGAAATCAAACCAAATACACACCCTGACTGTGGAGACTAATGAAATCAAACCAAATACACACCCTGACTGTGGAGACTAATGAAATCAAACCAAATACACACCCTGACTGTGGAGACTAATGAAATCAAACCAAATACACACCCTGACTGTGGAGACTAATGAAATCAAACCAAATACTCACCCTGACTGTGGAGACTAATGAAATCAAACCAAATACACACCCTGACCTGTGCAGACTATGAAATCAAACCAAATACTCACCCTGACTGTGGAGACTAATGAAATCAAACCAAATACACACCCTGACTGTGGCGAGACTAATGAAATCAAACCAAATACACACCCTGACTGTGGAGACTAATGAAATCAAACCAAATACACACCCTGACTGTGGAGACTAATGAAATAAAACCAAATACACACCCTGACTGTGGAGACTAATGAAATCAAACCAAATACACACCCTGACTGTGGAGACTAATGAAATAAAACCAAATACACACCCTGACCGTGGAGACTAATGAAATCAAACCAAATACACACCCTGACTGTGGAGACTAATGAAATCAAACCAAATACTCACCCTGACTGTGGAGACTAATGAAATCAAACCAAATACACACCCTGACTGTGGAGACTAATGAAATCAAACCAAGCACACAACCCTGACTGTGCAGACTAATGAAATCAAACCAAATACTCACCCTGACTGTGGAGACTAATGAAATCAAACCAAATACTCACCCTGACTGTGGGGAGACTAATGAAATCAAACCAAATACACACCCTGACTGTGGAGACTAATGAAATCAAACCAAATACTCACCCTGACTGTGGAGACTAATGAAATCAAACCAAATACACACCCTGACTGTGAGACTAATGAAATCAAACCAAATACACACCCTGACTGTGGAGACTAATGAAATCAAACCAAATACACACCCTGACTGTGGAGACTAATGAAATCAAACCAAATACACACCCTGACTGTGGAGACTAATGAAATCAAACCAAATACACACCCTGACTGTGGAGACTAATGAAATCAAACCAAATACACACCCTGACTGTGGAGACTAATGAAATCAAACCAAATACTCACCCTGACTGTGGAGACTAATGAAATCAAACCAAATACACACCCTGACTGTGCAGACTAATGAAATCAAACCAAATACACACCCTGACTGTGGAGACTAATGAAATCAAACCAAATACACACCCTGACTGTGGAGACTAATGAAATCAAACCAAATACACCACCCTGTGCAGACTAATGAAATCAAACCAAATACACACCCTGACTGTGGAGACTAATGAAATCAAACCAAATACACACCCTGACTGTGGAGACTAATGAAATCAAACCAAATACACACCCTGACTGTGGAGACTAATGAAATCAAACCAAATACACACCCTGACTGTGGAGACTAATGAAATCAAACCAAATACACACCCTGACTGTGGAGACTAATGAAATCAAACCAAATACACACCCTGACTGTGGAGACTAATGAAATCAAACCAAATACTCACCCTGACTGTGGAGACTAATGAAATCAAACCAATACACACCCTGACTGTGGAGACTAATGAAATCAAACCAAATACACACCCTGACTGTGGAGACTAATGAAATCAAACCAAATACACACCCTGACTGTGGAGACTAATGAAATCAAACCAAATACACACCCTGACTGCTGGAGACTAATGAAATCAAACCAAATACACACCCTGACTGTGCAGAGCATTAAAAATCAAACCAAATACACACCCTGACTGTGGAGACTAATGAAATCAAACAAATACTCACCCTGACTGTGGGGACTAATAAATAAAACCAAATACACACCCTGACTGTGGCAGACTAATGAAATCAAACCAAATACTCACCCTGACTGTGGGGACTAATGAAATAAAACCAAATACACACCCTGACTGTGCAGACTAATGAAATCAAACCAATACTCACCCTGGACTGTGGAGACTAATGAAATCAAACCAAATACACACCCTGACTGTGCAGACTATGAAATCAAACCAAATACTCACCCTGACTGTGGGACTAATGAAATAAAACCAAATACACACCCTGACTGTGCGAGACTAATGAAATTAAACCAAATACTCACCCTGACTGTGGAGACTAATGAAAATCAAACCAAATACACACCCTGACTGTGGAGACTTAATGAAATCAAACCAAATACTCACCCTGACTGTGCGAGACTATGAAATCAAACCAAATACACACCCTGACTGTGGAGACTAATGAAATCAAACCAAATACACACCCGGACTGTGGAGACTAATGAAATCAAACCAAATACTCACCCTGACTGTGCAAACTAATGAAATCAAACCAAATACACACCCTGACTGTGGAGACTAATGAAATCAAACCAAATACTCACCCTGACTGCAAACTAATGAAATCAAACCAAATACACACCCTGACTGTGGAGACTAATGAAATCAAAACCAAATACACACCCTGACTGTGGAGACTAATGAAATCAAACCAAATACACACCCTGACGTGGAGACTAATGAAATCAAACCAAATACACACCCTGACTGTGGAGACTAATGAATCAAACACAAATACCACCCTGACTTGTGGAGACTAATGAAAATCAAACCAAATACTCACCCTGACTGTGGAGACTAATGAAATCAAACCAAATACACACACTGACCGTGCAGACAATGAAAATCAAATCAAATACACACCCTGACTGTGGAGACTATTGAATCAACCAAATACTCACCCTGACTGTGGAGACTAATGAAATCAAACCAATACACACCCTGACTGTGGAGACTAATGAAATCAAACCAAATACACACCCTGACTGTGGAGACTAATGAAATCAAACCAAATACACACCCTGACCTGTGGAGACTAATGATATCAAACCAAATACACACCCTGACTGTGGAGACTAATGAAATCAAACCAAATACTCACCCTGACTGTGGAGACAAATGAAATCAAACCAAATACACACCCTGACTGTCGGAGACTACATGAAATCAAACCTAATACACACCCTGACTGTGGAGACTAATGAAATCAAACCAAATACTCACCCTGACTGTGAGACTAATGAAATCAAACCAAATACTCACCCTGACTGTGGAGACTAATGAAATCAAACCAATACACACCCTGACTGTGGAAGGACTAATGAAATCAAACAAATACTCACCCTGACTGTGGAGACTAATGAAAATCAAACCAAATACACACCCTGACCTGTGGAGACTATTGAAATCAAACCAAATACTCACCCTGACTGTGCAGACTAATGAAATCAAACCAAATACTCACCCTGACTGTGGAGACTAATAAATCAAACCAAATACACACCCTGACCGTGGAGGACTAATGAAATCAAATCAAATACTCACCCTGACTGTGGGGACTAATGAAATCAAACCAAATACACACCCTGACTGTGCAGACTAATGAAATCAAACCAAATACACACCCTGACTGTGGAGACTAAGAAAATCAAACCAAATACACACCCTGACGTGGAGACTAATGAAATCAAACCAAATACACACCCTGACTGTGGAGACTAATGAAATCAAACCAAATACACACCCTGACTGTGGAGACTAATGAAATCAAACCAAATACACACCCTGACTGTGGAGACTAATGAAATCAAACCAAATACACACCCTGACTGTGGAGACTAATGAAATCAAACCAAATACTCACCCTGACTGTGGAGACTAATGAAATCAAACCAAATACACACCCTGACTGTGGAGACTAATGAAATCAAACCAAATACACACCCTGACTGTGGAGACTAATGAAATCAAACCAAATACACACCCTGACTGTGCAGACTAATGAAATCAAACCAAATACACACCCTGACTGTGGAGACTAATGAAATCAAACCAAATACACACCCTGACTGTGGAGACTAATGAAATCAAACAAATACACACCCTGACTGTGGAGACTAATGAAATCAAACCAAATACACACCCTGACTGTGGAGACTAATGAAATCAAACCAAATACTCACCCTGACTGTGGAGACTAATGAAATCAAACCAAATACTCACCCTGACTGTGGAGACTAATGAAATCAAACCAAATACACACCCTGACTGTGGAGACTAATGAAATCAAACCAAATTCACACCCTGACTGTGGAGACCTAATGAAATCAAACCAAATACACACCCTGACTGTGAGACTATGAAATCAAACCAAATACACACCCTGACGGTGGAGACTAATGAAATAAAACCAAATACACACCCTGACGGTGAGACTAATGAAATCTAACCAAATACACACCCTGACAGTGGAGAACTAATGAAGATCAAAACCAAATACACACCTGACTGTGGAGACTAATGAAATCAAACCAAATACACACCCTGACTGTGGAGACGAATGAAATCAAATCAAATACACACCCTGACTGTGGAGACTTAATGAAATCAAACCAAATACACACACCTGACTGTGAGACGAAATGAAATCATACCAAATACACTACCCTGACTTGGCAGACTAATGAAATCAAACAAATCCCACCTGACTGTTGAGGACATAATGAAATACAACCAAATACACACCCTGGACCTGTGGAGACTAATGAAATCAAACAAATACACACCTGACTGTGGAAACTAATGAAATCAAACCAAATACACACCCTGACTGTGGAGACTAATGAAATCAAACCAAATACACACCCTGACTGTGGAGACTAATGAAATCAAACCAAATACACACCCTGACTGCAGACTAATGAAATCAAACCAAATACACACCCTGACTGTGGAGACTAATGAAATCAAACAAATACACACCCTGACTGGAGACTAATGAAATCAAACCAAATACACACCCTGACTGTGGGACTAATGAAATCAAACCAAATACACACCCTGACTGTGGAGACTAATGAAATCAAACCAAATACTCACCCTGACTGTGGAGACTAATGAAATCAAACCAAATACACACCCTGACTGTGGAGACTAATGAAATCAAACCAAATACACACCCTGACTGTGGAGACTAATGAAATCAAACCAATATACACCCTGACTGTGGAGACTAATGAAATCAAACCAAATACACACCCTGACTGTGGAGACTAATGAAATCAAACCAAATACTCACCCTGACTGGAGACTAATGAAATCAAACCAAATACACACCCTGACTGTGGAGACTAATGAAATCAAACCAAATACACACCCTGACTGTGGAGACTAATGAAATCAAACCAAATACACACCCTGACTGTGGAGACTAATGAAATCAAACCAAATACACACCCTGACTGTGGAGACTAATGAAATCAAACCAAATACACACCCTGACTGTGGAGACTAATGAAATCAAACCAAATACACACCCTGACTGTGGAGACTAATGAAATCAAACCAAATACACACCCTGACTGTGCAGACTAATGAAATCAAACCAAATACACACCCTGACTGTGGAGACTAATGAAATCAAACCAAATACTCACCCTGACTGTGGAGACTAATGAAATCAAACCAAATACACACCCTGACTGTGGAGACTAATGAAATCAAACCAAATACACACCCTGACTGTGGAGACTAATGAAATCAAACCAAATACACACCCTGACTGTGGAGACTAATGAAATCAAACCAAATACACACCCTGACTGTGGAGACTAATGAAATCAAACCAAATACTCACCCTGACTGTGGAGACTAATGAAATCAAACCAAATACACACCCTGACTGGAGACTAATGAAATCAAAACCAAATACACACCCTGACTGTGGAGACTAATGAAATCAAACCAAATACACACCCTGACTGTGGAGACTAATGAAATCAAACCAAATACACACCCTGACTGTGGAGACTAATGAAATCAAACCAAATACACACCCTGACTGTGGAGACTAATGAAATCAAACCAAATACACACCCTGACTGTGGAGACTAATGAAATCAAACCAAATACACACCCTGACTGTGGAGACTAATGAAATCAAACCAAATACACACCCTGACTGTGGAGACTAATGAAATCAAACCAAATACACACCCTGACTGTGGAGACTAATGAAATCAAACCAAATACACACCCTGACTGTGGAGACTAATGAAATCAAACCAAATACACACCTGACTGTGGAGACTAATGAAATCAAACCAAATACACACCCTGACTGTGGAGACTAATGAAATCAAACCAAATACACACCCTGACTGTGGAGACTAATGAAATCAAACCAAATACACACCCTGACTGTGGAGACTAATGAAATCAAACCAAATACACACCCTGACTGTGGAGACTAATGAAATCAAACCAAATACACACCCTGACTGTGGAGACTAATGAAATCAAACCAAATACACACCCTGACTGTGGAGACTAATGAAATCAAACCAAATACACACCCTGACTGTGGAGACTAATGAAATCAAACCAAATACACACCCTGACTGTGGAGACTAATGAAATCAAACCAAATACACACCCTGACTGTGGAGACTAATGAAATCAAACCAAATACACACCCTGACTGTGGAGACTAATGAAATCAAACCAAATACACACCCTGACTGTGGAGACTAATGAAATCAAACCAAATACACACCCTGACTGTGGAGACTAATGAAATCAAACCAAATACACACCCTGACTGTGGAGACTAATGAAATCAAACCAAATACTCACCCTGACTGTGGAGACTAATGAAATCAAACCAAATACACACCCTGACTGTGGGACTAATGAAATCAAACCAAATACTCACCCTGACTGTGGAGACTAATGAAATCAAACCAAATACACACCCTGACTGTGGAGACTAATGAAATCAAACCAAATACACACCCTGACTGTGGAGACTAATGAAATCAAACCAAATACTCACCCTGACTGTGGAGACTAATGAAATCAAACCAAATACACACCCTGACTGTGGAGACTAATGAAATCAAACCAAATACACACCCTGACTGTGGAGACTAATGAAATCAAACCAAATACTCACCCTGACTGTGGAGACTAATGAAATCAAACCAAATACAACCCTGACTGTGGAGACTAATGAAATCAAACCAAATACACACCCTGACTGTGGAGACTAATGAAATCAAACAAATACACACCTGACTGTGGAGACTAATGAAATCAAACCAAATACACACCTGACTGTGGAGACTAATGAAATCAAACCAAATACACACCCTGACTGGAGACTAATGAAATCAAACCAAATACACACCCTGACTGTGGAGACTAATGAAATCAAACCAAATACACACCCTGACTGTGGAGACTAATGAAATCAAACCAAATACACACCCTGACTGCAAAACTAATGAAATCAAACCAAATACACACCCTGACTGTGGAGACTAATGAAATCAAACCAAATACTCACCCTGACTGCAAACTAATGAAATCAAACCAAATACACACCCTGACTGTGGAGACTAATGAAATCAAACCAAATACACACCCTGACTGTGGAGACTAATGAAATCAAACCAAATACACCCTGACTGTGGAGACTAATGAAATCAAACCAAATACACACCCTGACTGTGGAGACTAATGAAATCAAACCAAATACACACCCTGACTGTGGAGACTAATGAAATCAAACCAAATACACACCCTGACTGTGGAGACTAATGAAATCAAACCAAATACTCACCCTGACTGTGGAGACTAATGAAATCAAACCAAATACACACCCTGACTGTGGAGACTAATGAAATCAAACCAAATACACACCTGACTGTGCAGACTAATGAAATCAAACCAAATACTCACCCTGACTGTGGAGACTAATGAAATCAAACCAAATACACACCCTGACTGTGGAGACTAATGAAATCAAACCAAATACACACCCTGACTGTGGAGACTAATGAAATCAAACCAAATACACACTGACTGTGGAGACTAATGAAATCAAACCAAATACACACCCTGACTGTGGGAGACTAATGAAATCAAACCAAATA